>RJWM01017121.1:0-43867 GCA_004363535.1 Dasyprocta punctata | reverse complement strand
TGTAATCTCAGTGCTCTAGGAGGCCGAGGCAGGTGGATCGTACCTTTGAGCTCAGCCTGGGCAATTTAGGGATTTACAAAGACCCAGTTTCAAAAAGTTAAAATGCTTGCTTCGCCAGCACATACACAAAAAGTTTTAAAAGCAGAGAGGGGCTTGAAGATGTCGCTCAGAGGGAAGGCCTTGGGTTCAAACTCCAGAACTATAAATAAATAACCGAATGTTATTTGAACAGGGCCTCTGTATACATACTGACTTAATTTAAACAACCAAAAAGACAAAAGAATAAACATAAGCCTACCCCTCTGGTCTCCGTTTTCTATTATCCTAAAACGTTAGTTCCTCCTTTCTTTCTGGAGCTGTTAGAGTAAAGTGGTGGAGTTAAGAGCATTAATAGCTGCAGACCTTGGCCTTGTTACTTAATGCTCTTTACCTCTATGTCCATATTTGTCAAATGGAGATGGCGACACCTTACGGTGTTGCTGTCAGGGTTAAATGGGTGGAAGTGCCTGGGGCATATTAGCACTCTGTTATTACATTGTGGTCTGCAGTGATGATAGTGGTTGATTGTGAGCTGCTTTCTCCCCAGCCTCATTCTTGGTGTTACCCCTCTTCCCCTCAAGTGTTAGACAACTGTTTCTTCAGGCTGCCACATGCTAGGTGAAAACAGCAAGTTGACACAGTCGTGTCACAGGGCCCGCTGTGGGGATAGGGGATGGGCAGAATCCTGGGGCCTTACTTGCTGTTCTTTGAAAGCATGGTTTGTATTTTCTTCTGGCACAGTCGGGGACTTAAAAGCAAATTTTGCTATGAACCATGCCTCTTCACTTGGTCATGCAGATCCCCATTAGGTAACTAAAAGCAAAATGAAGTTTGATTTTCATTTTGTATCCTTTGATACTGTAAGTGTGGTCCAATCTCTTCTCAGCTCTGCAGAGAGGTATGCTGATCATTTAGGGAGTGTCTGTCCAGGAACTGGCCTGACAAGTGTTGATTAGTCCTGAATTTACAGGACTTCACTCCCCTCTTCAGAACTGAGGTCACCAAGATAAGAGGTTTACTGAGAAAGTCAGCTGTACCCATGAGCCTCCAGCCATCGCCCTAAACCCGAGGTCTCTTAGATTCTACGAAAGGTGGAGCCCTGCATGATCAAGACCACCACAGACAGAAACCATCATTTCCTGGGAGCCACACCATCCCTCAGCCATAAAGAGTCCAGAACTGTGACACCAGGACTGAGATGATGATAAACTGGTCCCCATTCAATCCTTAAAAGCAGCCTTTGCAGGTGGGCCAGGCTGAACCCCTGCATCATACTGTGTGTGCCCCCTCCTTTCCTGCCTTCCCTCTCCCATTCCAATTAAAGCCTTTTCCCTATAAATTGATGCTTTAGTTTTAATTTCCATTTCTACTAACGCAAAAACCCAAGCTAACTGGCAACACAGTCACACAGGCTGATTTGAGTTCTGTTGTTTATGGTTTCTTCTGAGAGACCGTATGGTGTGAAACCAGAACTCTTGAGACCATGGGATTTGAAATGCAAATATATACTGAGCCATTATAGATGCTCTGCAAAAAAAAAAAAAAAAAACCAAAAAACACCAGGTCCTGAGCGGAGTTACAATTCTAGTAATTATCTAGCAGTTGGGCTAGATAATAGAAAAATATCTGCTGGACTCAAAAAAGTATTTTTGTAAAGAAAATTTGAAGAAGGAAAGTGTAAGCTGTTTGCATTGAATTTATGTTGGCTATAGATGAGGGATGAGGTAATGTAAAGGAGGGAAGTTTGGGGAAATTCTTGTTGCTTTTGGGTTTGCTATTTTTATAACGTGGATATGGTCAGGATAGAATTTCAGTTAAAGTTCCAACATATATTCAAGAATGCAAAATAGCCTTTTGTTGGTTTGGGCCCTTACTCTTAACTGATTGACCTCCCCATCTCTCTTCTATCTGCTGGTCATTAAATTTAGAACATCTCAGAATTTCGCTTTTATCAGTGAGTGTTTAATGAAGATACACATGACAGACCTTCCTTGGATTATGTTTTCAATGTCCCTTTCTACATCTTCCTCTCTAGCCATTATCTGTTTGGCTAACCTGAATTCCTCAACTCCGTATCACCCTCATTTCCGGTTTTACATCCAAGCAACCCTTCGTGGTGGGAGTGACTTGAAAAGGGAGAAGAAAAGACCTGACACTGATGTTGGACCCACTGGGTACCTGTTTTCTCTGCTTTATGCATATCTCTGCAACCTTCCCCCTTTTTATTTATCAGATGCAAAAAAAAAAAATGAGTTTGAAAGAGAGAAGAGCCATACTGAAGGCTCTGGATTCCAACTCAAGCCTGCCTCACTTCAGGGCGAGTCCACACTCTCCCCCGGTACCAGTCATCTGGCCTTGGCGATGAGTCATCAGGGTAGTCAGACACCATGTTAGCAGCATGGAATGCTGTTCTGTGGCTGCCCTGTCCTTTATGAACAGTTCCCTATTGATGGACATTCGGATTGTTTCTAAACTTCCATTATCAACATACGCTGTCATTAATATCCTTGTATACCTGATTGCGTGCATATGCCAGTATTTTCAATGAAATATCTTGTTTGAACTAGAATTTGTGAGTCAAAGGCTATGTGCACGGGGAATTTTGAGAGTCATTGCCAAACAGTCCATTCATCTCTTTATTAATTTCTGTCTTCATTTCATGCTTTCATGTAGTGAATGAATTATGGAGCTCTGGTCATCTGCCAGGAAAAGTCGTGGGCTGGAATCCTGTAGTGAATAGGACAGCACCTGCCCTCCGTCTGCCCAGGGTGTATCTTAGTGGCACAGATGACATCAGGTAAGGAACAGAACATCAGTGGGGGCAGGGGGCAGGGGAGATGTCGGCTACATGATACAAAATTTCCGCTCTACAGGAACGAGGTTAAGGTCTCCAATGTACCACATGGTGACTACAGTTAATAACGGTATGTCATATATTTGAATTTTGCTGAGAGCAGATTTTAAGTATTCTTACCACATGCAAAAAAAAAAAAATTAAAAATACCCGTACGAGGTAAGACAGATGTTAATTAGCTGGATGTAGCTATTTGACAACATATCCATAAATTAAAACATCATGTTGTACACGTTTACTAGTTTAAAAAAAAAATCAATAAAAGGGAGTCAGGAGTAACAGAAATCACAGAGTGACAAGTAGTCACAACAGTTTCATTTAAGCAAAGGCCTGAAAGAAGATAAAGAAATGAACCTTCTAGAAGATGCAGGCACCAGGCGTGGTGGTGCACGCCTATAATCCCAGCATTTGGGAGGCTAAGGCAGGAGGATCCTTAGGAGTTGGAGGCCAGCTGGAGACTGGTAACCAGAGCCCCTGAGGTAGGAGCAGACCTGCAGGAGGAAAAAACAAATTCAGTTTCAGGTTCTCTCACGTCTCTCACAACGGCTTCTGACACCAGATGTGGGCTGCGGGAATTCCCCACACGCCAGGCAGCAGTCAGATCTGCAGCAGACACCTACCAGGTGTCCTGTAGTTCAGCTCAGTTGTGACACTGTCTATCTGGAGATAGTGTCAGGGCTCAGTCCCAAAACCGTCCCCTCTCCTTTCTTATGCCAGTCACAAGCTGCAGGTGGTTTTATCTGTGTTGACTAATGGGCTATAAATCGGAGTTCTTGCAACCTCCTCTACAGGTTCAGTTAATTTGCATGTGTGGCTCGCACAACTCAGGGAAACAGATTTTTTTTGTTTGTTTCGTTTTGTTTTTAATAAAGGATACACATGAAAATACTTGTAAGGAAAGCTGTGGGGCCCCGATACCCGCCCCAAAATGCCAGCTCCAGGAACATGTTCAGTTGTCCAGAAGCTCTTCAAACCCTGACTTTCTAGGTTCATAGGGACTTCATTACGGGATGTGATAGATTCCATCATTAGCTATTGTCTGTTCCTTTAACCTTCAGTCCCTCTCCCCTCCCCGGAGGTTGGGGGTGGGGCTGAAAGTCCCAGTGCTCTGATCCTGCGGTCTTTCTAGTGACGCACCCTGAAGCCACCTGAAGGGCTGCTGACTGTAGTCAGCTCATTAGCATAGAAAAAGACACTATCACTTGGGAAAGTCCAAGGATTGTAGGAGTTGTATGCCTGGAAGCAGGACCAAAGATAAATATATGAGCATGCTTGAGAGAGAGAGAACGACAGAGAGAGAGAGGTTTGCAGGGCTAGTCTCATACTCCTGGGCCCAAGTTATCCTCCTGCCTCAGCCTCCAGAGCAGCATACCCTGCACTCAAGGACCAAATATGTATTTCACAAGAGCACAGACTGGCTCTTCAGGGATCCTCAAGGTAGCCAGAGTGACTGGAGCAGAGCAGTGGGAAGGGCAGAGGGACAGGATCATTCAGGGACAGAGACGTGGACGGGGTTGGGTTCCATAGGGCCTTGTAGGCCAGCGTAAGGATTTCAACCTTGCAAGTGTAATACAGCACTGTATGCAAGGGCCACAGGTTCTGATGCATGTTTTCAAAAGGTTTCCTTAGTGAACAACAAAGATTTACAGTGGTTGCCTGTGGTCAGAGCTGCGAGGAAAGCCTTAAGAATGTGTTAAGGTTTTTGAGCCACGTGCCTCATATCTATCCCCCGCAAAACAGTGAAATGGAAACAGTGCTGGTTGCTGCGAGGAGAATGGCCCACTGCCTGGCAAGAGTGGAAGGAGGAGCTGATGAGGCCGCTCTGCATGCCTGGGCAAGAGAGGGAGGTCAAGGACTGGAATCCGTGTGACGGGTAGAGCCAGGGAGAAACGGGCACGGAAGGAAGCATGAGTCACGGGCAGTTCCAGAGGGGCCCGCTCAATGTATTGTCCACTGCAATGACTAGAGTTAATAACAAGGTGGTGTGGACTCCGAAGATTGCTCGAAGAGCAGGTTTTAAGTGCTCTCACCACCAAAAAATAACTTTGTGGTGGAAGGCACCTGGTAATTAGCTTGATTAAGCCATTACATAAAGTATACATATATCAAAACATCATGAGGTGCAGCATTAAATAGTTCTCAAGGTTATGGGTGTGACCAACTAGGTGAAGAGTGTTACTTTCTACTGCGAGGTTTTTTTGTTTGTTTGTTTGTTTGTTTGTTTGTTTTTTGAGACAGTCTCACTATGCTGTCCAGGCTGGCCTTTTATTTGCAACAATCCTTTTGCCTTCCCTCCTGGGACTACAGGTGCATGCCACCACACCAGGTTTGAACTTCTTAACCCTTTTTTTTGAGACAGAGTCTCATAATGCAGCTTAGGCTGCCTTCAACTCACTATTTATCCCAGGCTGGCCTCAAACTCACAGTGATCCTCCTGCCTCAGCTTCTTAAGTGCAGGGATTATGGGCATGCACCACCACACCTGAATCACTACAGATTTTTAGAACATTCACAAAAATATTGTGGTATAAAGAACTCCCACATACCCATTGCCCAGTATTGACTGTCATCTACGCTTTTATGCCCCCTCCCACCAAGTTTTGTTTGATTTAAGCAAACTACCCTGTCCTCTTATCAGTAACTATTTGAATGTACTAAATTTTAGATCTACTCATGTTGATGATATTTTTTTATTTGGTATTAGGTATCGAACTCAGGACCTTGCACTTGCCAGGCAGGTACTTATGCCTCTGAGCTATATTCCTGGCCTGTAGATGATATTTAAAGCCTGAGATTCACTGAGATCATCCAGGCTGAGGGCCTGGAGAACACAGGGAGGAGCCTGGGGATGGAGCAGCACCCAGAGAGAGGCTGAGGAGCGGGGACATTGAAGGACCATGACTGGAGCCCAGGGGACAAAGGTCTCCAAAGACAGGGAGGTTGACTGAAGGACCGGAGGTGAATGTGGTGGCCACCATGAGAAAGACAAGGCTTTAATCATCCAGTCCAACTATGTTATAGAAACTTCTCCCATCACAATGCTGATGCTGTAAGGAAAAGTTTGATAGTACTTGTTTACCTTTATCTTTTGGGGGGTGAGATGTTAAGTGGTACATAAAGGACACTGATCCTAAAAAAACTGAGGTCAATAAATTTTTGCAGATAGCTAGGTTCATGTAGATAACCAGATAATATTTCCAACATCTTTGAGATTTTTTTCCCTGTGCCCTTTCCCTGCCAGTTCCCTCTGCAGAAGCAAACCCTGACCTGACGCCTGTCACTATGCAGTCGCTGCGCCTGTTTTGAGCTTCATGTAACCGGACGGTATGTTTTCTCTCCCCTCCTTTTACATTAGTAAATGTCTGTGGTACATAATAAATATACTCATTGTGGGAAATTGGTACATACACGTATTGCTTCTGGATTCTCTTTACGAACAGCCTGTCTTCTGCGTGTCTACTTCTTTAGCTCTTTCTATGAAAGTCTCATGCTGTATGTAGCAGGAGTTTGCTCTGGTTTTTGGTTTTGTTTTGTTCTTCAGTACTGGGCGTTGAAGCCAGGACCTTATGCATGCTGGACAAGTGCTTATCATAGTGCTTCATCTCCAGCCCTTTTTATTTTATTACTTTTTAAAATTCTGTGACAAGGTCCCACTAAGTTGCCCAGGCTACCTCAGATTTGCTGTCCTGCCTCAGCCTCCTACGCAGCTGGGAGTGTAGCCATGTGCCATTGTTCCCCGGGTAGGAGCAGCCTCTTAAGGTACTGAAAGAGGATGTAGACAGGGCACAAGGTGGGGGCAGGGGGGGTGCCCTTGAACTAAAAGGTCAGCTCATCCTGGTAAAAGGAAAGAAAAATCTTTCCATTTGACACCCTCTCCAAATTGCAAAAAGCACTCTCCTGGCTTTTATGTGTTGGCAGCTGTTTCCCTCAGCATAAAAGCTCCATGCAGGTCTTTGCACTGTAGGCCTGGGGTTGATGTTGAAAGGCTTCTTTTATGAGCTGACATAAAGAACTGGACCAAGCCTGAAGATGTTTGTTCTGAGCAGACAGAGCCGATGAGAGGGGAGCCCAGTGGGCACTTAGACAAAGGATGTTTGGGAAGGGAGAGAAGCCCAGGCTTGGCAGCAGCCAGGACAGAGAGGGAAGAGGAACCAGGAGAAGGGGGACCAGGTCAGACCCTGGAGAGTCCCCAAGTGACTCATGGGTGTGCTGACCCTGGAGCTCTGCTGTGCCATTGGAAGCTGAGCTGCAGGGGTGGCTGAGCAGGACCTCAGAGTTCCTTTCAGATTCGGAGCCCGGCAAGGTCAGGGTGGTGGATGCTAGGAGCGGAGGAGGGCATCAGCTGGGAGTGACAGGAGAGCTTTAAAGGACAGAAAACTTCTCGCTTGATCTGAGGAGTGACAGCCCTGTTGAAGGCATTTGTAAAAATTCATTGAGACTATATTTAAAATGTGTTTTATGTAAAAGGTACCTCAGTTAAAGGGTAAAAGAGCTGGGCCTCAGTGCTAGACTTGGACAGGAGCACCGTGGGAGCCGCAGAGGGACTTGTGTGGGTGCTCAGAGCGTCCTCAGGGGCCCTGGCTGCTGTGTGACCCTGGGCGAGTGCCCACCTCTTTGCCCTGTGCAGTCCTGCTGTGGGCGTGGAACCAGAGCAGAAAGAGGAGAGAGAAGTGACCAGAACCGCCAGAGACAGCCCTGAGGACACAGCCCCCAACTCATGCTGCAGGCTGGCTCCTGATCAGGTCCTAGGTGTTGAAGATGTGGCAGTGAAAAAACTAATTAAACCACAGCGAGCTGCTGCCCAAGTATGTGAAGGAGCCAATGAGCCAAGTGGCCGGGCTCTGGAGCCGGGCTCCCCGGGCCGCAGTCCAGCTCCCTACCTGTTTGCCAGGGCTCCCGGCGAGTTTAGTCTCTCTGTGACTCTGTTTCCTCGTGTGTAAAATGAACCCTACGCTGTCCTCTTCCATGAGATCACTTACATAGAGTCTAGCTCAGTGCTTCTTGACCCAGTGAATACTGTGCTGGGGACAGGTTCCTAGAGAGGGCTTCCGGGAGGACCCAGACAGCTGAGCCATGGCTACAGGAGCAGCAGGAAGAGAAATGGAGCGCAGAAACAATGGTCTCGGAGGAGTGCACTTGGCTTGGTGGGGCTCCCAGCAGGGGAAGGGTGTCCTGATGACTTTGGAAGTTCATCTGTCCCCTCCCTGAGCCTCCGCCTTCATTCCCGAAGTGGCTGGCATCCAGAGGGAGGGCAGCCAGTGGCAGTGGGTGATAGAGGCCCAGATTTAGTCCTGAGGGCTGGGGGACTGAGAGGGAAATCCAAAGATAGCTCTTGAGAGGAGGCTGACTCAACCTGGGCTTCCCCCCAGTGAGGAAGCAGATGAATCAGCCCTGCAGCCAGGATGAACCTGCTGTGGGAGTGAGACCCGTTCAAGGCCCCAGGCCTGGCCTCTGACTCACCGAGGACAGGGCCAGGACAGGCCGGTGTGAATCCGGGCTTTGCAGTCGGATGCTGAGCTTCGTGACTGGGGTCCTCAGGCCAGAACCACTGCTCTCAAGACCTCAGTTTCTACATCTGTACAATGGCATGGGGCAGGGCAAGGAGTGGTCTGATGGTTCATAGAAAATGGTGTGAGCATGGCGTGGTGGCCCACACCCATAATCCCAGCACTCTGGGAAGCTGAGGCAGGAGGATGACAAGTTCAAACCCAGTCTAGGCGGGCAATTTTAGCAAGAGTCTCTCTCAAAATTTAAAATAATTAAACAGAGCTGGGCAGTGCAACGGCCCTAGGTTCAATCCTTAGTACCATGTTGGGGGGGAACCAAACAGGGACCACAGAGTTCAGAACATGGTAGCTCCGTGCCATCCCCTTCCTTCTCTGCTCTGGGACGCAGTGGACTCCTTGTGAGCAGAGGTGACACTGGTGTGTGGGGTGGTAGGGCGCCTGCCAGGTGGTGAGTTGTCATCCAGGCCTGGTGAGGCATGAAAAAAGGGAGGAATTAGCAAAAAAGGAAGAAGGACGGCCATGCACTGTGTGTGGATATTAGTGGCTGTACCAAAAATGATTATGCGTATATATTTGGTTCTTATTAAGTACTCAGCCCTCTGTGCCAGTTGTTTTAATCTATACAGCGGTTCCCTGGGGAGGCAACCCAATTTGAGCAATGAAGTAACATTTCAGAGAGGTAAAGCCACTCACCCTAGATCACACAGCAAGTAGATGGCAGAACCAGAATTTGACCCTGATCTGTCAGAAGTTGAAGCCCTTGCTCTTAGTCTTAGAGATCTGGGCAGGAGGTTGAGGACCACGCACCCATACAGCAGGGAGGACCCTGCAAGGAGCCCTCCTCTATCGATGGGGATACTTGGGGTTCAGGCAGTGCAAGTGCTTTCCACTGCAGGATCTGCCAGTTTGGAGCACTCAGAAAGAAACAGTAACTGGTTTTGTTTCATGTTTATTACAAAGTATAGGAGCAGGGACTGGTGAGTCCCCACCTCCCGCAGTTCCCCTGCTAGTCTCTGCAGCTTTGGAAAAACGGTGTCCTCCTTGCTGTCCACTAGGAGGCGCCGCCTCCCGCCTCTCAGACCTGGTTCCTCCAGCTGTGCCGTCCAGCAGGAACTGAAGCTTCCCAGGATCCTGGACCCCGGGCCCCTGGTCCCCTCCTCCACCTGGGCCCAAGAGTCCCATCCCAGACACCTCCACTTGTTAGTGACAGCCAGAGATCATCTACAGCAGCGTGGTGGGAGGGTTTTGTGGAGGGCGTGCAGGGCTATAGTGACCATGTTCTCATTCGGGGCCTCTGGAGGTCCAAGGCTTTCCCCTGGAGCCAGTGGCCCCTCGGGGCTGCTGCCATGAGTCAGCCCAGCTCAAGGTCCTCATGCCATGAGGTGCTTGAGTTGTGGGGCTGGATGAGGAGTCCTCGGCCTCCATCCTGGGGAAAGTAGACTGATTCCTCCTGTGTGGGTCCTGGGGAGACAGAGAGATGGGTGGAGGGGAGGTCAGAGCAGAGGGAGAGGGCGGTGGGAAACAGGATTCATGCGGATGAAGGCTGCCAGGAACTAGCGAAAGGTGGGGTGTGCACCTTGAGACTAGGGTACAGGTGGGCACCTGGACAGGGGCACAGGATAAACAGAGCTCAGGAGTGCTGGGGGACAGGCTTAGGGAGACAGCTGTGCACAGAGAGGGAGAGGGCCCTAAGAGACCGGAGGAGGGGAGAAAGTCCCCCTGCTTTACTGCCACTCCAGCCTGAACGAAGAGTCCTTTCCTCCTGGCAGAGCCACAGCCCAGGAGAAAGGGTGTCCTTGTCTCCAGGCCAGAGCCACACCGGGCGCGTCCCTTCCTGCCCCAGCCCCAGCCCCCTCACCGCTACGTGGCCTCCTGACTGGGCTCTGGAAGCTGCCGAGGGCCCAGGGCAGCACTGAGCAGCTCACTCAGGGTGTCCAGCTTCCTCCCCAGCGCGTCCATCCGCTTCTCTAGGGCCTCGTGGGAGTCACTTAGATGCTGCTTCAAGTCACTCAGGGTCATGTGCATCTGGGTGGGGAGAGAGGGCCGAGGTGTCAGGGGGCGTGGGGACCCCCTCCCTGCTCCAGACTAAGCAAGGGAGCCAGCAATGACGAGTCCTCCCCGGCCCTGGAGGGCCACTCAATAACGACTGTTGCCTTTTCCACCACCCAAGTCCCAGCCTCTTGCCCAGGTGCTTCTGCTGTAGAGTTTAAGATCCTCTTAAAAGCTGTGGGGAGCCGGGCATGGTGGCGCATGCCTGTAATCCCAGCACTTGGGAGGCTGAGGCAGGAGGATCATTGCAAGTTTGACACCAGCCTGGGCTACAAAGTGAGTTCAAGGCCAGCCTGAACTGCATAGCGAGACCCAGTCTCAAAAAGAAAAAGCTGTGGGGAGTAGAGTCCTGTTCCCATCTCACCACCAAAGAAACTGAGGCCTGGAGCTGTCAAATAGCACAACACACCTAAGATCAGTGCCCCTTAAATGTGTGTGGAGTCGATGGCTCCTGGCTTTAAAACCCAGCTATCCCTTTCCCCACGTCACTGCCCTGGGGTTCAGCCTGGGATCCTTGATTGTGAGCTTCCTATAGGAATCCTTCAATTCTGTTTTGGGTGTCTCATCTTCAGAAATTGCCACCTGCCCCTTCTGGCAGATCTGGGCCACCACCTCCTCTCAACCTGCCATGCAATTTGGGGACTGTATCTGTGCCTGTGTTTACCATGGCACTGGTGCCAAGGGCCACTGTTTGAATTGCTGTGGACTAATGAGAAGAAGCAGAGGCAGCCAGACAAAGGAAAGGTGCTAGGAGCCAGGCCAAGGGGGCGGTGGTGCCACTGATCCCAGGATCAAAGGTCTTGGTGGGAGAAGGGAGTGGACCAGTCACCCGGGGCCACAGGGGCCTGCCTGGCACGGGGCCCTGCCAGCCCTGGGTGCCCCCCTCACCGCAGCAGCAGAGATTGAGCTGTCCTGAAACAATGTCGCCTGTCTTCCTTCAGTGTCATTAAGTGGAATTTTATTGGTTTCGCCGTGTATGTTTGGGCTTGGTTTGTAAATTTGCTTAGGTTTTATTGTATAACAGTCATAGTGGGAAGGAATTTTATATCCGTCCACATGTGAGTAGTTTGATAATAAAGGTACTTCAAAATCAAACGCTGGAGTTCTTCATACCGTTTTTTGTTTTTTTTTTTTTTTAAGTCAAAAAGGGCTTCGCACGTTACATTTACGTAAAAAGCCCTTTATCGCTTCATTCCGTCCTTCATTCAGTCATAAAACTGCACTGCCCCTGTATGTGCCAGGCCCCTCCCGAGGCTCCCCTTCTCCCGGGACCCTGTACCTTAGAGATGTCCACCATCGAGTTCACCTGTTCCCGGAGCTTGCGGTGTTTGAGCCGCACCTGGCGGAAGCTGTGGGGGACAGTGGGGGGTCAGTGCTCCTGCACCCGGCCCCCTCATCCCGCCCTGGCTCAGGGACGGGCTGAGGGCAGGCGAGACCCACACAGCCCCCACTGCAGCAGAAAGCGCTGGGTGGGGGTGTGGGAGGGGTGCAGATGGGCTCCGCCCCGGGTGGAGAAATTACCGCCCGCGGACACAGGGAGTCACAGCCAGGCATCCTGACACACAGCCCTGCCGAGAGGTGGCAGGAGGGGCCTCACGTGTAGATGGCGGCCAGCAGCTTGCGCTGATGCCTGCGGGCGGCTCCCGGCTCCTTCCTGCGCGTGTGCTTGTAGTACATCCAGGCCTCCTGCAGCAGGCGCGCCGCCGACTCCTTCATCTGGCGGTGGGCCGCACAGCGTCAGTGTCCCGGAAGGGGGAGCTGGGGCCTGAACTCCTGGGGACTCCCGGGACCCTGGATCCCCGGCTGGGGAGGCAGGGTGAACTCTGGGCGCCCCAGGCCCAGCCTCACCTCCTTGGCGTAATGGATATCCATCATGAAGTTATGCACGTGCTTCTCCGCCTTGTTGAACTCCAGCTTCCGAGCCACCACAGCCACCAGCAGGGCGGTGCAGCATACCCCCTGCAGGGACGGCCCGCGCAGTGGCGTGAGCCTGGGGGACCCTGGGCCTAGACCTGGGCCACCACCCTCTCCCGACACCCTTCCAATAGCCCGGGTGGTGGCGGCTTCAATCACACCCGCTCCACTGGGAGACACCACGGGCACCACGGCCTCTCCTGCTAGGGCGTGACTGGAAGGGGGAGGGGAAGCTGGCTCTGCTCCCCTCCCTCCTTGCCTTTCACACCTGGCTGGTATCAGTCATGGGGTGAATGCCTCAGCCTCCCTCCCTCCCCTGCAGCCCCTTCCTGGCTCTGGCCCTGTCCTCTTTCTCCCCCTACTCACTCTACCCTGTCCTCAGGGAGACCTGCCACCCTTATTCGAATCTGTCCCTCTCCCCCTCATTGTAATCTCTGTCTGGGCTCCTGCTTCTCTGAACTTCTTAGCCTGGCTCCCTCTCAGTCTGCGCAGCCTTCCTGCAACAGCTTCTCCTCCTTTCCTTCTCCCAAGGCTCCTGATCTGCAGGCACTGTGGGATCGCAGTGGCTCTGGGACACAGCCTACTTGTCCTGAAGGTACAACGTCCCCTTCTCTGCAGCTCCCCACCCTGTGTGGTTCAGCTCTCCCTCACTCAGCACACTTCTCTAATCGCAAGCATGGGCTCCACGGAGTCCCTGGTTCCCAGTCCAGTGCTGCGCAAGCCATTCAACCTGTGGGGATTGGTTTTCCATCTGTAAAATGGGCACACCCTCCCAGCAGCACTGCAGGCTCTGAGCCGACACATGGAAAGCATTTGGGGCAGAGACTGGCACAAGTGCATGCCCAGTCAAAGTAAGTGAGGGCTTCTGCATTGCACCCCAGAACCTGTCATCCGGGAGGGGCTGAGAGCTCTGGGGCACACTACCTTGTGTCTCTTAAGTGTCAGATTCTCCTATCAAATGAGGACAGAGGCCCCAGGCATCCCCAAGGCAGAAGGTCCCTGGCCTTTGGGAATATTCTCCTGGTTCTGTATCTGGTCCTCTTCCCTTGTCCCAGAGACTACTCTGCCACCCCATTCATCATCACTTGAGGACCTGGGGCTTAGAGATTCAATGTGTCCTTCCTGCAGCCACATGAGGGACTGGTGGCTTAGGTACCTGAGGGCCCGGGGACACAGGTCTTGTGGGGAGGCGAAGGCCAGGCAGGACACTGGGTGCTGTGCCCTGAGGGGGATGAGCTGGGTGGGAGGAACAGGATGCCTGGGTCCATGCTATATAGGCCTCCTGTAGCAGGCGTGTGGCTGACTCCTTCATCTGGCAGTGGGCAGCACAGTGTCAGTTTCTGGAAAAGAGCTGTGGGGCCTGGACTCCCAGGTGCTGGGGAAGGCGGTGGGGGCCTGGCAGGAAGGAGGTAGATATTGGGATTCAGGAAGAGGCTGACTCTGGGGGAGGAGCTTGAGTTGGGGGCTTGGAAGCCTTTGCCTCATCCTCGAGAGCACAGAAGCTGGTCACGTGGGGTTTTACAAGGACAAGGCCCCGGCCGCACTTACTGAGCACTGTCTTAGTCTAGGCATGAGGCCGCTTTGGGAAGCCTGTACTGTGTATGGCTTAACTCAGGACCCCATGAAGGGCATACCAGTTTAGGCATCCTCATTTTATAGAGGAGGAAATTGAGGCCCAGGGAGATGATGTGGCTTGCCTGAGCGCCCTAGCTGGAAAGTGGCAGAAGTGGGGTTTGAACCAACAGAGCCTGGCCCTGAAGGCACGATCCTGATGATGACCCAATGCCCCTGATGGAGGCTAGGAGACTGGAACCCTAGATCCTGGAAGAAGGTGAGGTTGGGAAGTCAAGGGCCTGAATCCCTGAGGAGGATGAAGGTTTAGGTTTTGAAGAGAAAGAATTTAAAGGGAGGATTCTTTGATTTTAAAAAGAAATGAGAGTCAGATATGGTGGTGCACACCTCTAAGCCCAGCACTCTGGGAGGCTGAGGCAGGAGAATAAAACGTTTGAGCCCAACCTGAGCAATTTACTAAGAAAGACTCTATCTCAAAATAAAAATAAAGCCTGGAGATTTAACTCAGTCCAAAGGCCCTGAGTTCCATCCTCAGTATTAAAGCGGGGAAGGGGGAGTTCAGTGTCCAAGTCCTGAAGAGGAACAAGGCTGAGGGAGGTGCAGACCCCCGAGTTTCTCAGGAGGTCTCCCGGAGAGCCCGTATTGGCTCTGTGATTTCCTGGGCCCAAGGCTGAGCAGCCTGGGGCAGAGCTGGGGTGTCTGGGGCGATCGCTTACCATGACTCCAGTGCAGAGGCAGACGATCTTGCCCCATGTGGTGCCGGGCACCACATCCCCGTAGCCGATGGTCAGGAACGTGATGGGGATCAGCCACAGCGTGTCCGAAAGGTGCCCGGTGGCATTAACTGCCTGCCTATGAGCAGAAGTAGGTTAGTTCCGAACCCTACCCTGCTGCTGTTTGCTCCCCTCCTCCTACCTCTTCTTCCATCTCCCCTCTCTTCCCCACCCTACCCCAAATACATCCTCCATCCCAAGAAGCACCTGAACAGAAAGCTAGTGAATTCTGGGCTTTGGGGAGCCTCCCTGAGCTCTCTCCCTGCTGTGTGAACCGGTTGATACGCTCAGCCCCTCTGGACTATGGGATTTGAACCCAAGTCCAGCCAGTTCCAAAGCATGTATGGTTGCAGCTGAGCTGTTACCTTCAGACTGTGTGGATGAGGGCGGAGAGGGTGCTTAAAGCCAACCAGAGATTCACCTGTAAGACTTTTCCAGAAGAAGGGCCATTTTTCTTCTTTCTACAAAGATGCTATACAGCCTACAGGTGGCCTGGCAGGATCCCAAAGGTGGGACTCTAAAAAGGTCTGTAGGGTTCTGTCTTTTCTCCTTACTTCATGGAAGGGGACTTTTTTTTGAGACAGGGTTTCAGTATGCAGTTCAGGCTGGCCTTGAACTCACTTTGGAGCCCAGGCTGCTCTCGCAGCAATCCTCCTCCTCAGCCTGTCCAGTGCTGGAATTACAGGTCTGCACCACTATGCCTGGCTGGAAGGGGATATTTAGGTCCGTCCACATGGGAAAAGTGAGATTTGTCTCACTGAGTCCAGATCAGCAAAGGACACTTCATTCACAAGAGTCCCAGATGTTGTGGACCAATTAAATTAGTGCACCTACACTGCTAACCAGCCCACACCCCTCATTTCCAAGTGTATTCAAGTCTGAGGACTTCAGCCTGGGGATTTTGGACTCCTTCCCCATCCTCCCATTTTCCAGAGGAAAAACACGATTGGGGTGGGGAGGGATCATTTGTTCACCCTGATTCTGACTGATAATGCTCAGTTGGGAAAATGAAGATACTGAGAAGTGGCAGAGTTTGAAATCATAAAAGGACAGAATTGCCAGGAGATTTTAAAGATGATGGAGTTTGACACCCATTTTACAAATGAGGAAACTCAGCCTCAGAGAGGAGACATGTAAAGTCAGATTTTCTCATTCTCCAATTTCCTTTCAGAGTCCTTTGCTAGGTGGCCTACAGCAGAGATTCTCTAACTTGGGTGGGCATCACCCAGAGGGCTTCTTAAAACATTGCTGGGCCCCACTCCCTAGAGTTTTGGATTCCATAGGTCTGTGCAGGGCCTGAGAATCTGCATTTGCAGAAAGCTGCTGCTACCAGCCCTGGAACCACATTTCCGGAACCACACTGCCTAGGACTACTCTCCATTTCTTTCTCGTTAAAAGAGGGGCTGAGGTTCTGAGAGGGTACAAGCTCGCACTACATCCATTTATAGTTTGCAGGCAGCAGCCAGGAAGCTGGTCCCAGTTCCCTGCAGGCAGTTCTCCAAAGCAGATCCGAACCTCCAGCTCTGTGCTAATTTGGAAAAGATGTCCCCTTCCTCCAAGGCAGATGCAACTGCTAGCTGGGTCCCAGGGCTTGGTTTCAGAGGAGGAGCAAATTCCTGGAAAGCTGAGACAGGAGAGGCCTGTGTGCAAGATAAGAGTGTGTGTGTGCGTGCATGCATACATGCGTGTGTGTGTGTGTGTGTGTGTGTGTGTGTGTGTGTGTTAGACTGAAGGTGTGGTGTGGAGGGCTAGCAGGGGCTGAGGGTGCATGTGGGCCAATCCAGTCTAGAACAGAGTGTAGGTGTGAGCCTGGCTCGCCGTTGGCCTCAACCTGCACCACCAAGTACAGGGCAGCCTCCTCTGTCTTCAACCTCAGGGCTGCAGGGTCTCCTACCCCCAGGTCCCAGTCGCTCTCACCTCTCCGCCACGGATAGCACCCAGGCTGTGGTGAGCCAGAGGCCAAGCGTGAGGCAGAGCAGCAGGCGGCCAGGATGCGTGTTCATGTATAGCTTGGCCACGAACCAGTGGCGGAAGCGGACCTGGTTGAGGGCGCCGATGCTGCGGTAGGACACGTTGAGCAGGACGCCGCTGCGCAGGAGCACCGCTCGGGGCACCAGGTAGAGGCGCAGCAGCATGGCCAGCGACAGCAGCGCCTCGCCTTGGCCCAGGAAGCTCGGCCAGGCCTGCGGGGTGGCCCGCTGCACCCCGGAGCCCTGTGCGCAAGGCGGGCCCCGCACGGGTGCCGGGTGCAGCCCGCACACTGCCAGCTCCAACAAGATCTGCGCCACCTGCCGCCGGGTCAGCGCCACACGCCAGTCTCGGAGCCCGTTGTCGGTCATGAACAGCTGCCGGGAAGGGCGGACAGGGAAGGGGGTCAGGTGCAGGTCAGGCGGCGGCCCGCCAGTCTGGGCCCCGAGATAAGGTGGGGCGTCGCTGGCCCTGGAAGGGGAGAGAGAGCGCAGGGCGTGGGGCTGGAGAGGGCCGATGAAGGAGCCGGGCAGGCACTTGGGAGGACTCCGCTCTGCCTAGTCCCCTCCCCCCAGTTTCTGCCCAAGTCCAGAGCTTGCAGGCCCCAGTTGGGGTGCAGCTTGGTGGTAGAGCGCTTGCCCAGTGCACAGACCCTGAGCTCCATCCCCAATATCATGGCCCAGGACAGGGACAGAACTTGCATTCCTTGGACACTAATTGAGCATCTACCATGTGCCCAGTCACATTCACTAATTGAGCACCTACTACGTGCCCAGCCATGACATCTATGTGATGAGGCTTGTAGTGAACAAAGCACTCTCTAGAGCCAACACTCACATTGTAGAGGCCTCTTCTACCCTTGCCTCTGGAGACTCTGGTAGTAATTGTCATAGCAATAAAAATAGCAAACGTTTACAGAGTGCTTTGGATGGGCTGGGTACTGATCCACCCCCCCCTTTTCATGCCCTGACTCCATGAATGCTCACAACATAGACTCATATTATTACCATCACTTTGTAGATTTGGAAATGGAGGTCCAGGTCTCTCAGGTGGGGAGTGGTGCCCTAGGCTACAAGATCAGTGGCCCAGGTGAATTAACTGCTGTTTCTTATACACACACACACACACACACACACACACCTCACACATGCTTACACTGGGGATTGAACCCAGGACCTTTGCACTGGCTATATCCTCAGCCCTTGTTTTTTAGGTTTTACTTTGAGACAGGGTCCCACTAACTCACTGAGTTTCCCCAACTAGACTTGAACTTGCCATCCTCCTGCTTCTGCTTCTAGAGTACAGAGATTACAGGCGTTCACCGCCACGCCCAGTTTAGGACTGTTATTAATGAAGATGTTAATGCATACTTTTTACTAAGCGCCTCTCGTGTGCCAGGCCTGTTATGGACCAGGGTTACCATGCACAGCCAATAATCTCCATGTTGGATGCCAGTGTATGGGGCAACAGGACCTGGGGAGATGGGGGTTGGGCTGCATTTGGGTGAGCCTGGGGTGGGGCGTGGATGTGAAGAGTTCCTAGGTCTGGGGTGAGATTGACACAGGAAGGGGGAGGTCAGGGGCAGGCACTTGGTGGCATCTCAGATGGCCTGGAACTGGAATAGTGGGGACACCATGGAGGGCAGAGACTGCCTGGGGGCAGAGTGGACAGAGACCAGAGGGTAGAAGCTGGGGAGACTGGGGGCCAGAAAGGCAGGGCCCCTCAGCACCCCTGACTATGCGGGAGCGGGGCTGAGCTGCGGGTTGGGGAGGGGCTGGGGCCTGGAGGCCTCGGTACCACTGTCCGTCTCTGCTCCCCTCATACCAGAGGGCATGGGCGTGGACGCATCTCAGAGCGGCAAAGTCTCATTACCCAGATCAGGAGGAGGCAGCGGTGGGATGGGTGGGCTAACGGGGTACAAAGGATTTGGGGGTCCTACCTGGACCTCTTTGGCATGGAAGGCCATAATAAAGCAAAGCAGCAAGACGGTGGAAAGGCTGATCATGCACTTAACCAGGAACAGGTAGAGCGCCCACTGCGGGAGGACAGAAGACCAGTGAGGTCCGGGCCTCCAGCCAGCCAGTCCCTCTGCTTTCCTTTGAAACCCCCATGCTTTCCCCACTTCCCTGTTTCCAAGCCCCACACCAGTTCTGCCTGGGGTGTGCATTTGGAAGAGTCCAAAACCATCATCCAGTCCCCAGAGAGATGGGTCTCACCCTTCCCAACTGTCAACCCTGTCCCTCTCTACCTTCCTCTCGGTTCTTCTCAAGGGACCCGCACCCCAGAAGGGAGACCTTGAAACTCACATTTTTTGTGTTCTGTCCAGGAAGAAGAGTCACCCAGTTATGTGTTATAGTGTCTAGAGAAAGACATCTGGTCTCTAGAGAGCACCCCTTCCCCTGTCCCTTCCCTTCCAGCCAGGCTGTTTGTGCCCCAGAAACCAACTTCAACTCCCTCCTAATTCCAGAAGAGCCTAGAAAGTCTCGTTCTGTCCCAGAGAACTAAATGACACCCTTCGCTGCTCTCCTCCGGGGGACTGAATCCCTGAGACCCCAACCCCAACTCTCAGAGCCCCCCAGCCCTGCCCCTGTTTTCTCCTCCCTCCTCCTGCCCTGTCTCCTGGCTCCAAGCCCAGGGCAGATTTGGCCGGAAGCACGGGGCCTCCAGAAACCACAAGGACTGTTTTTCCTCTCTTTGTATAGCGATACCTTGGAGGAATCTAGAATTCTAGAGGGAAGGATTTACAGGCAAGTAGAACTGCTAGGCTCCCTCAGACAGGTCGGTCCCTGCTTGGGGGACGGTGTCAGGGGAAGGGGACACCTGGGCTTCCTACTCCGAGCCCTGCACCTGTTTCTCTTAAGTTGCTGCCAGCTCCCCTGGCTGGGCCTGGGCCAGGGCGCCGCCTCTGAGCAGGGGAAGAGGGCCAGTTTCCTGCGCCGGGGGGCCTCCCCCTCCCCTCCCTGAACAATGGGGCTGTTGTCCGCAGCCCTCCCCACCCCCCTCATCCTCCTATAGCTCCCCGGTTCCCTTTCTCTTGCTCCTTGGGGATGCAGCCCCCTCCCCACTCTGCAGTGGGGTGCGCTTCTCTGGTACCCAGTACCCGTTCCTCTTCCCATCGCACTCCCACCCCAACCCCGCTGCCACCGCTGCCGAAATGCTCTGGCTTGGACCCTCACTCTGCTTTCCGAACTCCACTTTTCCCGGGATGGTCGTTTTCGGCTCTGTGGTTTGAGGGTCTCTGTGTCTGCAGCCTCTCTGTCTCTGTAGGTCTCAGTGCTGCCTCTCCCGTTGCTCTCCAGCCCTTTCCGTTTGACCCTGTGACTGTCCCCGTCCTTCACTGCCTCTTTGTCACTGTCTCTGTTCAGCCTTTTCTCTCTGCGGGTCCCTGGCTCTCTCTCAACCTCCCTCCATTCCTCGCCCTCCTCCGCAGCCTGCATCTGTGCCCGTGGCTGAATCTCGGGGCCTTGTCCCCCCCACCCCCCAGCCTTCTGCACCTGCCTGTCCTGCAGCCCCGGCTCTGGGGAGCAGGTGTTGGAGCCTCACATGAGAGTTCAGTCAAACTGCGATGGAGGTGGTGGGGGAGACAGGGGAGTCACAAGGCGGGGGTGAGAAGGCAGCCAAGGAGGAGCCTGTGGCCCTGGGCTTGAACTCTCTTTGCCCTGGGCTTGAACCCTCACTTTGCAGATGGGAACCTGAAGCCCAGAGTGCTAAGCAGCTGCACCCCACCGCTTCCCACTGCTGGGGGCCACGGCACGGCAGGTGGTAGAGGAAGGAAGGCTTTGGAGTTGGAAAAGGGGAGGAAGAGGGCTGGGGAGGAAGAAGACCCTGTCCCTCCGAATCTGCTACCGCGTCCCCACCTCCCCTGCTGGGCGCAGCGGTGGAGTGTGGGAGTGGAGGGCAGGCCCCGGCCACGCTTCCTGTTGGCAGGAGCCCGGGCGTCCCACCCCCTCCATGCTGCTGCCCTCTCCTCTGCTGCCTGGGCAGAGGAAGCTGGCCCGCCTTGATCCTCCTGCTGCTCACTCCAGAGCTGTCCACTTCCCAATCCCTGGCCAAAGCCAAGCTTCCGGGCCCCCAGAATCCTCCCAAATGAATCTTCAAGCCGGCCCCCTCCCCACCCCGCGGCCCAGTTCCACAGCCTTTGCCCCAGACAGATCCGCAGCCTCTCCTTTCCTGTTGAGTAACTCGGTTCCCCCTCAAGCCTGGGGTTTGATCCGTGTCCTCCACCTGCCCCTCTCATTGCCTGGACGGGAGCTGCAGTGTTCTGGGAGCCTGCTGAGACTTGTTCTACCCCCTCGACTCCCCACTGTCCTCAGAGTCAGCACCTCTTCCCCCAGACCGTCTCAGCCTCCTCCTTCAGACCCCACCCCCGCTCCCCTGGGGCCCAGGAGTCCCGGCTACTGTAAACGAGCCTCCACATTCCCTTCCCTCCTGGGCTGAATGAATGGCAGGTCGATTCTGGAAGGTATTGCGCTAAACGATGGAGATGGGGGGTATCTAGATGGGGATCAATTTCCCAGCCCCGCCCCCAGCCCGTTTCTTCTGGGCTGTAGCCACTGCTGCCAAAGCACCGGGGAACTGGTGCTGGAGGTCAGATAAGGAGCAGGGAGCCTCTCCCTGCTGAGCCAAGTTAGTCCCTCTCCACCCTCCACTCACCAACCCCAGGGCTATCAGTTAATTCAGCCTTCTTCTGGTTTTCCCGGGGCTCAGGCCTCCTACGGTCTGATCTGAACTTCTTAGGACCCCTCCTCCCTTCCTTTTGCAGCGAGGGCCCCCAGAATCCAACTCCTTTGGGTCTTAGGAGTTGAGATCCTCAGTCCCTTCTCCCTTAGACCAGGAATCCAAGCCCCAGCCCCTTCTCTCTCAAACCCAGGAGTCCAGGCCCCCAGTCTCTTGTGCCCTGGGGTTCGTGTTCCACTCACCGGACACCCCCCGAACCACAGCATCTCCGCATGCAGCACCATGAGTCCAATGCCAGTTCCCGCCAGTGCCAGCGCCCAGCCAGCCAGCCACTTCTCCTCCTCCAGCAAGCGCTTTCGCCTCCGCAGGGCCCCCAGGCCAGCCACCAGGTCCCCGCCCATGGCCCCTGAGGTCTTGAGGCTCAGCCAGCTTCCTGCCCAAGGTCCCCCACCTCGCAGTACGCAAATGGCAGCCACTTTGGCTTCCAGGCCGCCGGCTGCTCGGCTCGCGCTGGGGCTTCTGCTCGGAGGCAGAGGCACCGCACAGCCCTGTGCCCTCTGGGGAGTGGTAACGGCTGCAGGGCAGGGCGGGAGGGCAGGGCGGGGAGGGCCCTGGGTAGGGGGAGGCTCCCCAACCCCCCTCCCAGGCTAAGGAGGGGCTGGGGTGTGTCTGGGTCAGAGCAGGGAAGAGGCGTCCATCCACGTGGGCAAAGACACACACTGACACACAATGGGCTGTGCCTACAACTGGCTGCACCTTGTGACACAGACCTACACCCACCAGGCCGCTGGACACCACAGGACACCCGACAGCCGGAGACAGATCCTCACACACTAAGGCACACTGCACGGCCTACACCGAGTGACTCACAACTCCCGAGGAGCTCTGAAACCCACAGCCACACCCAGACACCACACACACGGTGTGTGACACACGCCGGCGCTGAGCCGGGCAGGCAGTGTCCTCCGGCACAGGGCTGCCCAGATGCAGTCCACACACAGGCACCAACGTGATATTGAAAATCGCGGCAGCATTCTTGGACACAGAGAGCCACACCCGGGCATAGCACACGGCGGGTTGTACACCTAGGCCACACAGCAGTGCGTCTCAAACACACAGCCTGGATTGACAGAGTCAGACCCACATGCTACCACACGCAGCACACGCGTGGAAACAAGGCACTCGTGATGTCCCCACATAACACACTCCCGGGGTATCGCCCGATAGTGCACTCAGAGACATGGCTGTGACAGCGTTAGCCACCCAGCACAGAGAAACACAGATATGTGTCATGGTCACACGTGATCACACACATATAGCCGTTAAGATGATTCACAATGCACACTGATTCACGCAGACACACAATATGCCCCGCACATAATGCGATTCAAATAAATGGTCAGAGAACAGTATGAATGGACGTGTGCAGAGTCCTGCAGTGTACAATACAGGGGCCAATGGCATGTGCCCACAGTCAGCCAGCGTGGTGCATTTTGGTCGCACAAGACGCAAGCCAGGATGATGCCCCCAAGGGGCAGGAATCGGGGTTGCACCTAAATGGGCCCCAGTTCCCTAATGTACCATACACCATCACCTCAAATCCACAAGCCACAACTGAACATCCCATACGATGCCCATACACACTGTACCCCAACATACATGGCCACACAAACACAACATACACAGAGCAATGCAGACACACGGTGACACAAAGCACAACACATTTCCCAAGATTCACAACTTTTCACGAAGACCGCCCATGCTATGGACAGCAGATGGGTCCCACTGGCAGCCCGCATCGGCGCCTGCGATGGCATCCCACGTGGTGCAGGGGAGAAGTGTCATCCACAGACACACAGACACAACACGCTCTGCGTAGTGGGTGCCAGGGCTGTGCTTTAGGCAGGGAAAGGAGAGGCCGCTGAGGTGGACACACGTCTACCATGCACGGGATGCAAGCTACGTCACTGAGTGATATGCAGCGTCACACACGGGCGGCCGCGACACACACGGATGCACAGCAGTGAGTGCAGTGCGGTTTGATGCCCAGTGACTCCCAAAGGGACACAGGACGTAGGACGTGACAGCGCACAGCTGTACAAAGGTAACATCTGGATCCATGCACTGTCTGTTGAGACGCAGATCCAAACCCTCCCATCACAACACACAGGGATGCGCTAATGTAGTCACATAAAACACCTGGCAGGGCGGCTCACACTGAGCTCACGACACAGCAGGTGGCCTCCCAGACCTCCTCTTAGAAGAACACACGGACGCAGCCTCTCTCCCCCCTGCATCACACGTCATGCAGTACCAGGGCCCGCCAGCCACAGGGAAACGAGACACTCGGACAGATATGTTGGCAACACACCAATGCAACCCACACGGGCGCACCCAGGGACACCAAACCGCACACACAGACACGCCCAGTGACAAAAGCATAGCCGGCGGGGTGCCCTGCCCCCTGGGGCACACACAATTCCCACTCCGGTGACACAAGGTGGAAGAAGGGCGGAGACACACTCAGCACCCCGACCCCACTCGTGTGTCTGCCTGGAGAAAGTGTGGCTGCGAGGGAATGTTCTGGGAGCAACCAACGCCCCTGCTGCCCATCACCGCCCTGCGCCCTGCAGCCTTCCCTTCTCTCCTTCCTCTCTCTCCTTCTCTCTTCCCTCTCCCATTTTGTGTTTTTTAAATTTTGCAATAGATTCTTGCTAAGTCTCAGAGCCTGGGCTCAAACCTGTGCTCCTCCTGCCTCAGCCTCCCTGAGTGCTGGCATTACAGGCACGCACCTGGCACAATCTCCATTTTTCTCTGCCCCTGCCCGTGTCTCTTTCTGTTCCTGCCCCTCTCAGTATCTGTGTCTCTCCGTTGCTGGTCTGTTTCCTTGGTCTCTCCCCGCCTTTCCTCACTTATCCTCTCTGAGTCTCTGCATCTCTTGTATCTGTGCCTCTGTCTCCACCTTTGGTACCTCTCTGTTTTTCTGCTTCGTTCCCTCTCTTTGTCAGTGTCTCTGCCTCTGTGCCTCTCTGCGCTCACCATTCTCTGTGTCTCCATCTCTGTCCCCTTTATACTTCATTTTGTTTGTTTCTGGGACTGTTTCTATCTCTGTCTTACTCTCTCCCTATCTCCAGGTCTCCCTCTGAGTCTCTCTCTTTGCTCAGCGCTGCCTCAGTTTATCTCTGCCGTTCCCTGGCACAGCTGTGGATGGCCTTGTTATTTTCAGATCTACCCCAGCTTCACTCTGGGGCTGAGAACCAGAGAGAGAGACTGTGGTTTCCTGAAAGGTTAAAAGCCACCATGCATATTCTGAAAATAACAAGATATCCTATAGTAGCTATTGTTTTCATAGTATTTCTCTTTGAAGTGCTATGCCAGTTCTACTGCTTTGTTTTGATTGACTTCATTCTGTTATGTTTTGTTGGATTTTACTATCTTTAAAATAAAAAAAAGTCACCATGCAATCCAAGCCCCAGGTCAAGCCCTCTTGAGAAACGAGCTCAGAGACTGACACAGTGGGAGAGAGAGGGAGAGTCAGAGACACTGGAGGGGGTAGGGAGTCATAGTGGGCCGGGGGTGTTGCTCAGTGGTAGAGTACGTGTTCAGCACGCACAGGGTCACAGGTTCTGTCCCCAGCCCCGCGAAAACAAAACAAAACAAAACAAAAATCATCAACAACAAAAATCTAAGACAAGGGAAAAAAAGGGATCCAGAGAAACAAATAAACTAGAATCAAGAAATGGAAGTTGACTGAAGGGAAACATTGGGTCTCCAAATGGAAGCAGAAAGGCTGGGGATAGGAGGTGCCTGGCGGGCCATGGGAAGGGTCCTCGAGGTAGGAAGGGTGTCTGCCTCTGAACTGAAGTTCTGGGCAGCGGGGTCAGTGGTAGGAAACACCTCTCCACAGCCAGCTCTCTCCAGCTCAGGGAGGGGCAGCCAAGGGGTGGGGGTGACTCAGGGCCCCCGGGCTTCCTGTGACTCAGCCCGGGCTCAACCCTGAAGGGAGAGTGAGGGAGAGAGGAAATCTGTAAAGAGGGAAGAGAGAACACCAGGGGAATTCAGACTACAAGGAAGGAGCTCAAAAGGAGAGGCTTGGGGCCTGGACCCCAGAGTCTAAGGGAGGAGGCCGGGCCTGGATCCCTAGGTTTTAGGAAAGAGGAGGTTGGGGCCCTGGACTCCTGTGTCTGAAGGAAGAGATGCTGGTTCCCACACTTCGGTCCAGGAAGACTGGAATAACTGATTCCATAGTTCCCAGGACTTTTCCTTGGCTTTGTCCCAATTGCCCTACCTTTGTCCCAGGCCCATCTCCGGGCCTGGAAGGGACCCAGGTGCCTCGGGGCCCAGCCAGAAGAGGCCAAGGACAAAGGGTTGTTTAACAAGCCAGGGTGGTGGGGGAAAGTGAAGAAGAGGGTGTCCAGATGGAAAGGTCACGCGTCACCCGGGGCTTGTGTAGGGAAAGGCAAGGCTGAGCCTCAGGGAAGACATCCTGAAAGTCAGAGGCCTGTGGGGCCAAAGCTGTCTCTTGGACCTTGGCATTTGGACGCTCTAGGGAGTAAGAAGACTCCCACCTCGTGGCGACTTTCGGAACTGCAGACACTCAGCTTGTTCAGCTTCCTTGCGGACATACAGTATATTGATCACCGAGTGGGCAGACACTGCTCTAAAAGTTGGGGATTAGTAATGAAGAAAGACAAAATCCTGGCCCTCATGGCACTTCCACGAGAGAGAGAGAGACAGAGAGAGACAGAGAGAGACAGAAACAGAGAGACAGAGACAGAGAGAGACAGAGACAGAGAGAGAGACAGAGAGAGAGAAACAGAGAGAAACAGGGACCTCTTGACCCATCCGTCTCAGTGTCTCACAGTTTTCACGCTGATTCTGTTTCTCACTGGATTTACTTTACTGTTTCTGTCTCCTGGTCTTCATCTCTAAATGCACGACTTTCTTTCCCCCCTTTTTCTCTCTGTTTTTTTTATTTTCTCCTTTATATTTGTGTTCTCCACCAACTCATCCATAAATATTATAGTTAACACACACGTGTGTGTGCACACGCAGGTGCACAGCTACACAAACACACAGAAGCTGGGAGTCCGGAGGCCTCTGTGTTAAGCCTTGACTGCCCCTGGCATTGTCTCTGTGTGGAGGGTGACACGCAGGCAACTGTTCAGAGGCAGAACTGGGACCAGTTAGCAGCCACCCTGTGAGCTCCGTAGGGTGGGAATGGCATGCAGGCAACAGGGCCATGAAGGCTCAAGGCAAGGTGGGGTAGCAGTGCTCTCAGCCCTGACCTGTTCTGTGTCAGGCATTCGGGGGACTTCACCCCCAGGCTGGCTGCCAGAGAGTCCTCCCCTGGTGCACTGCTGTGTGGCTTCTCTCAGGAGGTAGCTTAAGACCCCTTTCCTTCAATCTGGCTGCCTTGTGACTTTTTTAATTTTGTTTTTTGGTGTTTTCTGTTTGTTTGTTTTGCTTCGCTTTTTTGCAGTACTGGGGTTCAACCCAGTTCTTTGCACTACATTATATCCCTGGGCCTTTTTTTTTTTTGATCTTTTTTAAATTTTAAAGATAGTAAAATCCAACAAAACATAATAGAACAAAGTCAATCAAAACAAAGCAGTAGAACTGATACAGAACTTCAAAGAAAGATAGTATGAAAACAATAGCTACTGTAGTATATCTTGTTATTTTCAGAATAGTTGACCATTCCAACAGGTATAGTAAAATCAAACAAAAAAAACCCACAATAAAACCAATAAAAACAGAGTATAAAATGAGGCAAAAAATTTAATCAGAATAAAGCAAAACAATGAGAACAATATTGGGCCTCGAAGACAAGACAGAAGAGAATCCCCCCATTTTGCTACATTGGTACTGTCATCTTCCAAAGAGATGCTCAGGCTGCCAGTCCCAGGCCTGCGAAATGAACAAAACAATACTAATATTTAGTTGTTTTATGTACCTTAGTTGCTAGCAATTTAGCCAGACCTCTGAACCAGCAGGTTGCTTTACGGGGGGCAGGGGGCGGCCTTTGTCCTTGATTCTTAGCCCACAGCATACGAGGAGTGCATGTTTCTCTTCCTGAGGTCCACGCTGGTCACGCAGGCCCCCAGAAGGCAGACTAGTTGTCTTCTGGTTGGAGCCACTCAGGCCCAGAGGGGCAGGTTCTGGGCCTTTTTTTATTTTTATTTTGAGACAGGACTTTGCAAAGATGCTAGGTTGCCCAGACAGAGCTGAAACTTGTGATCCTCCTGCCTCAGCCTCCGAGGATGCTGGAATGTACCACGACTTGTGACTTGCTTTGATGAGTAGAACGTAGCTGAAAGGATGCCAACTGCAAGTCCAGTTGTTAAGGTGCCAGAAGCTTCCATTTTTATGCTTTTAGGACTCTAAAGCCACTATGCTGTGAGGAAGCCCAAGCTCCTCCCCCTGGAGAGGGGCCACCCAGGAGTGGAGCAGCTGAATAAAAACTGCAGGTCAGGCTTGCAAGATGCAACCACGTGAGTCCTAGGAGAGACCAGCAGGAGGACCCAGCCCACCCTCAGAATTATGGGAAATATTATGGTTTTTGTTTCCAGACACTACATTTTGGAGTGCTTTGTGACATAACAACAACAAACGGTGTACTCCCCTGCTTACCTCTGTATGTTCCAAGTTTTCCCCCCAAGATGTCCCCACAAAGTTTCATGCAGTCATAGGTGGGGCTTTTTCAAGCTTGCTGATTTAGAGTGTGTGAATATGGATGAAAGGTGTGATACTGGGGTTAGGGGTATGGGTAATGGAAGCCCCACCCTGGGTGTGGGTGGCAGCAGTCAATAGGCTGATAATGGAATATAAAGGGACGGCAAGAAGGCAGGCTTGCTACTTGCAGTTTACTGCCTTCTGCCTGCCCTGCCATGGACTGTTTCTCCTCTGTGATGCCCTTCTGCCATGCTGCTCTGGCTTAGAGACAGCCTACCAGGGACTGAAACCTCTAGAAACTATGAATTAAATAAACCTTTCCTCCTTCAACTTGTGGGTGTCAAGGATTTTGTCTCAGTAGTGAGAAAAGTAACTAAGACATATACGAACATGCATGTAAATGAATTGATAATGGAAATTGCACTCTATAAATTATACTATATAAACTCTTTTTGCTCGTTCTTTTTTTTTTTTTTTGCCTCTGAGCCTCTCTTGGTCAGCCTCTGCTATCTTTTACAGTTTCCCATCTTTTTCAGTCTCTTCCTCTCTCTGCGTGATCTCCTATCTTGTCAGAACTCCTCTCCCCTTCTTCCCATGTCTTTGCTTTATCACAGTGGCTGATCCTCAACCCTGCCAGGCCATTTTCTGCCTCAGGATCTTGGCATTTTCTGCTCCCTTGGCCTGAATGCTTTTCCTTCCAATCTCCTAATTCCCTCTCTTCATTCAGTTAGCCATTCAAATATAATTTCTTTCATGATCGTTTCTTCAAACACAGCCTCTCCATCTTCTTCAGTCACCCCATAGCCCATTTTATTGCCTATCTTATATAAGGTGCTCCTGTTTTCCTACTCTGATTGTTTAAGGACAGGGACCTCGCAGTAAGCAATGTATGAAATGGTGTCTGTCACATCATAGGTGCTCAGTGAATGCTTGCTGAAGGAATGCACCTGTTCCACGGTGCTGACTGATGATTCTCATTCAGCTATAGCCTCTTGTTCTCCCTGCAGTGCCTCGGAGGTAAGAAGAATGGCATTTCTCCACTTCCCTTTGGTTTGTCCCCCACCCTCCACCCTTAAATTGAATCGCTTGCCATGGTTCTGAGACCCAACACTGTGGATCTGTCCTTGGTGCTGACCTGGGCATCTGCTTCCCTTAACCTGGGAAGGGCGGGAGCTTGGTGGAGGGGAGCAACAGTGCCTGGTGTAAGATTCCGGCTTTGCATTGTCTGCACCACTGAGGAGAGTTCTGAGTGCTGCAGGGAGGGGATGGATGGGTCACTGTGAGTTCAGTTGCATTTGATTTGTCTATTCATTAATCTTCCAGACCTGAAATTAGTCTGACTATGTTGTGGAGGGTGGCTTTGAACTCCCAGACTCTAGTGATTTTCCTGCCTCAGACTTCCAAGTAACTGGGACTACAGGTATGTGGCAACATGTCCAACTAATAAATAACATTTTTTTTCAATCCTAGGAATTGAACTCAGGGTCTTGGACATGTTAGGCAAGAGCTCCACTAAATTCCTCAATTGCTTTTGATTTTTTCCCCCAGCACTAAGAATTGAACCTAGGATATTTGCATTAAGCTACATCTAAGTCCTGTAATTTTAATTTTTATTTTGAAACAAGGTTTTACTAAGTTGCTAAATTGCCTGGGCTGGGCTCAAACTTTCAATCCTTCTCTACCTCAATACTTCAAAGTGCTGGGATTACAGGCAGGTGCTATCACACGCAGCCTCAAATGCAGCCTCTACCTACCTCCTGTGCCATTTTAATGCAAATCTCAGACATGATGTCATTAACTATGGTTGTATTTAAATTTTTTCTCTTGTTGAAGTATGATATATACAGGGTAAAATTAACAAATCTTAAGTATGCAGCTTGGTGCAATTCTGCCTGTTCATGGACATACATTGCCATCCCCTCAATCAAGCTATCTTCATCTTCAACATATTCTCTCTCTCTCTTTGTCTCTCTCTGATTTTTTTGAGGCAGGATCTCACTATATAGTTCAAGTGGCCTTGAATTCACTATGTATCATACGCTGGCCTCGAACTGGCTGCAAGTCTCCTGCCTTAGCCTCCTGAGTGCTGGGATTACAGGTCCATGCCCAATACTGACACATTCTCTTGTACCCCTTTCCAAGTAGTACGCCAGAGGTAACTGGTGTTATGATGTTTGTAACCAAAGTTAAAAAGCCAAATACCAGCCAGACCTGGTGTTGCACTCGGCAATCCCAGCTGTTGGGAAACTGAGGCAAGAGGATCACAAGTTCAAGACAGACATGAGAAACTTAATGAGGCCTTGTCTCAAAATAGAATAACAACAGCTGGAGATATAGTTCAATGGGAGAGCACTTGTCTAGCATACATGAGACTCTGACTTCAATTCCCAATACTACCACCACCAGAAAAAAAGGAAAGTCAAAATGCAGAAGTCCAAAGTCTGACCTCCAGCACTGACTTCGCATCTGACATTTTGCACCTATTGCAAATGGAATATGTGATAGATGCAAAAAAAAAAAAAACTCCATAAAATAGCGAGGTAAATTTTGGACAAATTATAGTAAGTCTCCATGGAGTCACAAGGCATACTGAGAAGGAAAATTGCCCTGTGTCCCCCTTTGATATCAGGTCCCCATCCCACCAACCTTACACAGAAGGGACTCCTCCTAACCCTGTCTGTCTGCCTCCAGCTTTTTAACAGTGAGTGACCCTTAACTGTGGAGACCAAGAGTGAGAGACCCCCTCACCATCCTCCTCCCTGGCCTCCATCTCTGGTCCCACCTGGCTTCCATCAGCCTCTCCTTCTCTAAATCCTCCCATGGCTCCCCACTGACGGCAGGGGAAAGCTCAGAAACTGCTGTGTGATATTCTAGGCCCTTGGGGGCCCTGCCACCCTTTTTCTTCTCCTCTTTTTCACTTTTACACACATCCCAAGTCTTTGTGCAAATTCCTCCTCCCTGGAATGCCTTTGCTCCTGCTGCCTGCCTGCCAGTTCTCACTTGTTTAGGACCTTCCTCGGAGACTCATTCCAGTCAGAAGCCCTCCCTGGCCTCCCCTTTGGAATTTCCTTTGTCCCTCACACTTTGGGTTTTCCCAACCTCAAGCCTCCAGGTTTGTGACTGTCTTTTTCCAGACCAGGAGGGCGGGACTGGATCTGACTCATCCCTGGGCTTCCAGACTCACCAGCCCAGAAGAACAGGTTGTAAAGGTTTGTTGATCACCTCTTGCTCTCTACTCTATGCTGCTTATTATTCCCGCCTCTGCCCTGTTATCTTCTTGCCATCCGATCACGTAGGCTGGTCCCCCTGCCTGGGACACTGTCCCCACTCTATCCACCTCAGGACCCTTCCCCCTGCCAGCTGTTCTAGCCCAATCTCGTCCCTTGCTTACTGTCAGTTCCTCTGGGGTCTGTGGCCAACTGGACCCTATGCTTTGTCAGTGGCCATTCAAGACCTCTCCAGGATTACCCAGCACAGAATGAATGATGAATGTCTGTTGAATCCCTGCTAAGATTACTTCTGTCGCTGGATCTGTTTCCACAGGGGCTCGTCCCTTTGTCTGGAAGGCCAGTCTCCTCCATCTGTCCGGCACACCCTAGCTGCTGTCAACAGCCTCTCCTCCCTAGGGCACCAGCCTCAGTGTGTCTCTCCCCATCACCTTCTGCTTACTCTTGCTCCTGCCCAGCCTCTGTCGCAGGCTTGCAACCGTCTGGAGATGGATCTGCACCTCTCCTCACACTGGGAGCGCCTCCAGTCTAGGACGCACCTCTATGGCCTCAGTTTCTAGTGTGTGGCCAGGAATGGGGGCAGCTCTCAATCAATGAGTGATGGATACTGATGGAATGTGTACAAATCCAAGTTTCTATACTATCACTCAGCTCACTATCAAAGATCTGGGGTCCTCTGTATATAAATGGAAGCTTGGGGGGATTAAGGGCTCCCCTTATTCTTCCCAGTGCCCCCCACTACCCCTCCTCAAGACTGCAGAATGTCTTCTGAGCCAGAAACTCACCACAGACTGAATGACAGTGACGATGGGCCTGTGCTCGTGGGTCTCCCTGGTATCCCATGACTTGAAGCAGCTCATGTGATGAACTCATGGAATGACTTAGTTATGGTTGCTGGTTTTGAGTCAACAACCTGAGAGGATGGGGTTCCAACTTACAGGATGCAGCATCTGCTTTGAGTCAATGACAAGTATTCAGTGCTGTCTCCTCCACACCTTATCTGGGCACCGAGAGGGTAGCAAGGACTCCTTTCTGGTTATGTCTAATGTTCCCTTGCAGAAATTCTACTTCCTGTCCCAACTTTGAGCTCTGCCAGTTTGGAGGTCTCAGTTCCCATGGAAAGAATCCTGAGACATAGCAGTGGTTCCACTGAATTGGAAGATGAAGCTGCCATCTGACCACCTTGGGGTCCTCAAGCCACTGAATCAACAGAGGAAGAAGAGAATCACTCTATTTTATGGGGTGACTGCTCTTAGTTTTCAAGGAGAAACAGCCGACTGCCACACCGTGGGGCGAGGAAAACCATGTCTGGAACCCAAGAGCAGCTCTTGGAAGTTCCACATTCACTAGAGTGGGGAAGAGGCAGGGCCACTGTCCTAGTCTGTTTTATGTTGCTCTACCAGAATACTTGAGACTGGGTAATTCATCAGGTAGAGAAGTCTATTTTGGGTCACAGTTCTAGTGGCTGGGAAGTGCCAGGATCTTTGGCTTCCAGTGAGGATCTCACACTGCTTCAACCCATGGCAGAGAGTGGAAGGACAAGCCAGTGCACGCCGAAGACGTGAAACACGGCAGGGTGGCCTTGCTTCTATCACGGAAGCCATGTCAGACAGAAAGGTGACCGGGTCGTGGGGTGCTGTACTCATCAGCGGATGAGTTCAGTAGCTGAAAGTGCCATCAGGAGATGGGGCCTGCTTGGAGGTGAGTCACTGCACTGGGGTGTGACTGGAAGGGTACACCCTGGCTCCTCCCTCTCCCCTCTGCTTCCTGGTGGCTATGGGGGGAGGGCAAATATTCAGACCAAAACAAGATGCAGACCCCTTTCTCGCTCACTGCAGTGGGTTGTTGGGGGAAGGATGAGAAGGAGTATTGTAAGACACGTGTACACGAGGACCTGCCGTCGGACTCCACTTGCGTGGCGTTCAGGTGCCCATGTCGGTGTCTCACGTGCCCTGAGTTCCTGGCTGCAGACCTTGATCCAGGCTGTGGCCTCCACCTAGGACACCCTTCCTCCTGCTTCTCTTTGCCAGCTCCTATTTATCTTTTAGGACTTTTGCTCAAGATTTTTTTCCTCCACAAAACCTGTGCGGATCTCCCCGGGTTTGCCTTGTGCTTATTTCTGTCAAATGATTGAACGTGCACATGTCTGGGAGGCGGTTTAGAGGGGTGGTTTAGGGGGTCCCAGGGCTGGACGTGGGACTCCTGGGCCTCCATTCATCAGCTACTCGAGCTCCAGCCACGCAGCCCTGGCTTTGCCTCCCATTTGCTTGTCGGTGACGTGGGCTTATGACAGTAGCTCCCCTTATACTGGGCAACTTCTATGTCTCAAGTGCTACAAGAGATCTCATGAAGTCCTCCCCACAACCAGCAGGAAGCAGGTTCTGTCATCATCACGGATTTTACTTTCGCCTCCACCAGACAGGTGAAGAAACGAGGCACAGAGAGTTTAAACACTTTGCTCCCGGTCATTCCCAGGCTGATGGACAGAGCTGGGATCCCACCCGGGCAGCCCGGTTCGAGTCCAGCCTATGACAGGAAACAGCATTCCGTGCCACTCAGGAGGATGCCATAGAGACACCATGTGGGTTGTCCCGCAGCTGTGACAGGGAGAGCCCAGGAGACCAGGTCGCAGTTCCTGGTGTGAGTAACACGTATTATCAGGACTGCTCTTTGGGTGAGCAGGACGTGGGTGACTCTTCCTCCCCTGGGACGCAGGGACAGTGCCCAGTTCCTTCCAGGCCTGCTGACCAGCTGCAGGCAGGGTGAGGGTAGGGAAGCAGGAGAGAGGGAGGTGAAGGACCTTGGACAGAGGGGCCGGGGCGCCCTCTGGTTTGCACAGCATTCTCCAGTGACCCATGACAGAGGCTGACACGGTGAGCAGGAGGTACAGGTACCCGCTCCAGCGTCCTCTACCCAGAGAATCCCAGGACTCCTCCAAGAGCACTGGCCAGCAGGGAAGTCACGAGGGGTAGGGCCAGGGCGTGGGGTGCCCAGAGCGGGGCGGGAGCCGCAGCCGTGACGTTCAGCGAGCCCCCATTGCACAGGTTGCCTTCACAGCAGGCGCCCTGGAGGTCGATGGCTGTCCAGGGGCTGGTGGAGCCCACGGCGACGCAGGAGGGCCGGTGGCAGGTTCGGATGTACACGGGGACCGAGAAGTTGCCTGGATCGGGCAGTGAGCAGTGGTCAGACCGAGGGGACATCCGGGACTTGAGACACCAGGGCCAGGCCCTTTCCTCTCAAACTAGCCCCAGGTGTCCTCCTCAGACCGGGGCCCTGATCGCCCTCTCCTGCCTGTCTGGCGTTTCTACCCTCAGTCCTGCGCGACCTCCACATCCCCCGCCCAGCCCTTCCGCCTTTCCAGCCTCTCACCGGTGCTCATTCGGCCACTGCCCTGGTAACAGACGCTCTGGTCCCCATGACATCGCACCCGGCGGGATTTTTCCAAGGAGCAGTCCTCAGGGTGGATCCCCAAACACACGTAGCACTCCTTGCCGCTGAGCGTCTGTGGGGACGGGGCTGACAAAGAGTGGGTGCGCACACATTTAGCCAACTGTTCCTCTCCCACGCACGCGGGCAGCGCACTGCGCCAGGATGCCTGCTTAGCTCCAAGCGGAGGCTGCAGGGCTAGCTCAGGCGTCAGGAGAAGGTGCCCAAAGGAGGCCACGCCCCCCAGTCCCTGTGTCCCCCACACACCTCGGCTCAGGTCCGGGATGCTGTCGTGGGTCTGGAAATTGCTGTTGCACAAGTCCTTCTCGCAGCCACGCACCACCGTGTAGTCAGGTGGCAGCGCTGTCCTAAAGGACTCTATCCTGCCGTCCTTCGGGCCCTCCCAGCAGCCCTTCTGCACCACGTTGAGGGGCGTGCGGTACCCTGGGCGGCGGGAGGAGGGGCCTTGTGCTCGGCCTCTGGGTGCGCCTCGCTCCGCCTCCCTCTGCCCCCCACCCCGTCCTTACTCAGCGCCCTGCTCCTCTCTCTCCAAACTCTTCCTCTGCCTCCTGCCCTCCCCCAGGTCCCCACCCTTAACTACTTTCTCCTTGCTCTCTCCCTCTGTCCAGCCTCACCCTTGCTCTCCTCTGTTTCTGTGACACCAGTGATTGAACACAAAGTCATGGCACTGAGCTACTTCCCCAGACCTTTATTTTTATTTATTTTGAGACAGGGTCTTCCTAAATTGCTAAGCTGCGCAGGTTGGGCTCCAATTTGTGATCCTCCTGCCTCAGCTTCCTAGAGTGCTGCTGAGGTCACAGGCCTGTGACACCACACCCACCCCCTTTCTTTCCATTTCTACCACACCCCCTCCTTTTCTCACTCCTCTACCTTCCTCGTTCCTCATCTCTGTCCCTCCCCCCTCCTTCCTTTTCCTCCTTTTCTCCTCTCTTCCAACCCCTCACCAGTGTCCAGGGACAGGATGACCTCAGAGCATGCGTGGGGACAGGAGATGTTGCGGAGGTGCATGTTACGGATGTCAAAGTACCCGAAGTAGATGTGCTCCATGCTGTAGCACTGCAGGGCTCGGGACCCTGGGGAGGGACGAGGGTGGTCAGCCAGCTGGAGAGGCGTTGAGCCTGCCCCAGCCACACGCCCAACCCTGCGGACAGGAGGACAGCCAGGTAGCCAGCACACTGTTCTCTATGGGAGTCAGGCCTGCTGGCCCTGGGGATAGAGTCTGCTGCTTCTGCGGCCGGTCATGGCTGCGGCTGTGTTGTAGCTGAGTAAAGGACTCCCTGCAGCTGTCTGTCCAGTCTTTGCCTCCAAACCATTCCAGCTCCCCCACCACCACCACCCAGGAAGCCCTCAGACATGGAGATGAGGGAGGTGGAAGGGGCTGACACCCTCTCACTCTGCCCATCCCTTGCTGTACTAAACTCACAAGGCACAGTGGCGCTAAAGGACAGCGGCCGGGACACGGCGCCACCAAGGGCAGAGTGAGCTGCGAACCCGGCCACAACATACATGCTTAGTCAGCCCAGTAATACACACGCACAGACCACTTGCACACTAACAGTGCAAACTAACACAACCGACGCAGCTCCCGCTACGGTCACAAATACCCAGCAGGACACAGTCATGCAGTGGTCCGCATTCTCACACCAGATCCTCCTTGGGCCCTGCGGGGTGGACGCCCAGCCCCAGCCCCAGCACCAGCACCAGCACCAAGCACACTGAGATGGGCCCAGGAGGATGACATCACGTGTGGTGACAGTGACAACATGCAAAGGGACCTGGAAACATATCCAGAGGAAGTGAGACAGAAGTAATGAGACATAGAGACAGACAGAAATGCAGACTCAAGAAACACAAATACAAAATTAGAGACACATTGGAGATAAGACCATAAAAAATATATTTTGAAACCATTTATGGATACAAAATATGTACAGACATGCAATACAGATATACATAGGGGAAGGCACACATTAAATACTCAAACATATATACACAGACCCCCAAACCAGAGGTACACAGACACACAGAGTTATACGTGCACCTTTTATAGAGAAAATGAAGGTCAGAGAAAAACATCCACTAAAGCACTTTCTTAAACCCGGACATTGAAATCTGGTTCGGAGAGACACACACCAGCAAGGAGACTCACAAGGGCACACTGACACATACAGGAATCAAACTCCCGCAGATGTGCGCATACACAAAAGCTGGTTGTGTGCAGGAAGACAGATGCAGGAGAAAATGACAGATGGGAGGGATGGGGGGTGTGCGTGGTGGGGGGGACAAAGTGGACACAGTTTCTAGGTGCTTTCCTCAACAAGATTCAGGAGTCTGAGTCCCTGGTCCCTCCTCCCTCAGACCCAGGGGCCCCAGGCCCAGCCTCCTCCCGTAAACCCAGGGGTCCAGGTCCCCAGGCCCTTCTTACTACTGGACTCAAATTTTAAGTACCTGTCAAGCAGAGCAGCATTGTTCCAAAGAGACAGAGCAGAACATCCCTGGGACTCCTCATTGCGAGTGAGCTGCGACACCCAGGACAGTTGCTGGAACTCTGACTTGCTGTCTGGCTGGTTCTCCCTGCTAAGCCTCAGAGATCCTGGCCATCCAGCTGGGTCAGGATTCTTTACCCCACCCTCCTTTGCATGGGCTGGTTTCCTTGTAGGTAATCTCAATGGGGCTCAGATGAGTCCTGGGTCTTGACGGAGAGGACCTCAGGGCCAAGCTCCTGAGGATGGGTTCAGGTCCTACAACCTTTACTTTTGATGGGATTTGTGTTTTGCTGGTCTCTCCCTATCCTCTGCCCCAAATCTGCTGTAGTCTGAGGTTGGCCTCTTGATCCCTTCCCCCCACACACACACCTCAGCACATACCTCCCTGACACTCACAGTTTCCTATCCTGGGGCCATGCATCGAACTCTCAGACACACACACTGCTCCTTCTCACAGCCTTCTCCCATCCTGCTGTCCCCACTCAGCTACCCCTCCACAACCTCAAACACTCCCAGCCCTGATAGAAGTAGTCTGGGTTGGTAACTGCCTTCTCCATCAGGCTGCGATATCCTGAGGGGCCTCCAGGGATATTTGTGACAATGAATGAATGAAAGCATGAATGATGAATGAATAAATGAATAAATGAATGCAAGAATGAATGAACTAACAGGGCAGGCATCAAGAGAAATAGGAGAGAATCAGAGACAGGGAAAGAGAGAGGAGGAAAGAGAAAGAGGAGAAAGAGAGAGGGAGACACAGAGACAGAGATATAGAGAGGGAAGAGAGAGAGACAGAGAGAGAGAGAGAAAGAGAGAGAGAGAGAGGCCAGAGATGTGGTTACACGCAAGTTACAGACAGACAGGTACAACCTGGTGTGGCCACATATAAATGGGGACACAGACAGACTCAAAGGGCAATGGGGACTCTCTGATGGACGGGACATGCCCACTGAAGGTGTTTAATAAGTGTTTATTAAATGAACGAGACAGCATTTCCTTTGGCAGCACAGATATTACATTTGAAGATGATTTGATAAAGCAAAAGGCACTGACTGAGGCAGCCCCTGAATTAGTAACTGAGGCAGAGAAGAGGGAGTAGGCCGGCCAAGCCAGTGAGCTCTGTCAGCGCCAATGCCCGCTTTCCCGGCAGCGTAATGGAGATGGAGCTCACAGAGTGGTGCGGTGTGTGCGGCTGCTCCTTGTGGCTCCACTCTGACGAAGCTGTGCTGGAGGCTTGCAAGGACCTGGGAGCAATGCTAGCTCATGTCAGTCTCTGGCTCTTCCACCACTGATTTTATTTCACATGGTTTTATGGTTTGCTCATAGAGAGGTGAAATGATTATTAATACAATTTTTTTGCTGTGTTATAGATGGAACCCAGGCTGTCATCCATGGTAAGCACGTGCTCGATCACTGAGCTGCACCCCTAGCTCATCTGGGAAATTCTGAAAATAATTTTTTAAAAGAATAAAATATTACATCTTAATAATCAGATTAAAAATTGATGAAATAAAAAATTCATCCAAAACAGTCACAGCAGACATCTGAAGGGACACTGTCACCTCTGCAGACACAGACAGACCCAGGTGGATGATCAGATGCCAAGCAGGTGGGACATTCACAACAACGCCTCAGAGGGCTGCTGGAGCTGGGGCAGAGATGCCAAGCGGGGCCTCCTGGCCTGTGCCCCTTGCTACGTGGAGATGCTGCTGCCAGGGTCAGGCCCATTCACCATGCCATGCATCGTGGACGCTGAGCGTGTGCAGAGACCTAGGATCATGGACCTCCGATGGATGGGATTCCATCAACATAATGGCAGAGACCAAGGGGGCCCTGGGTCCCCCCAGCTCAACAAAATTTTAGGCAAATAATAGCGGTATCCTAAGAAAGGGAGAGACAGAGACAGAGACAGACAGAGTCCAAATCTCCAAATACATCGTGTTAGCCAGCATGGCAGACCATTTTAACCTTTATAAGAAAAGTTATTTTGAGGGGATAAGGCAGGAGGGACACAAGTTTGAGCCCAACTTGGCCAACTCGTGAGACTTCATCTTAAAATAAAACTTCCTAATTCTAGCCCTCTGATCTCTAATTTCTTAGAGCACTGCTATGATTTGAATGTCTCCTAAAAGTTCATTGTGGTGGAAACTTAATCCCCAAACTCATGTATGTGAATAGTTTTAGAAAATGGGGCCTTTGGGGGGTCATTAAGATTAGATAAGGACATCGGGATGGTTTTATGAGAAGGAGAAGAAGGTGAAGAAGAAGGGTAAAGGAGGGGAAGAGGAGAAGAATGAAAAAGGGAGAAGAAAAAGAAGAATGAGGAGGAGGAGGAAATGAAGGAGAAGGAGAAGAAGTGGAAGGAGAAGAAGGAGAAAGAAGAAGGAGAGGAAGAGGAAGAAGAAGGAGAAGGAGAAAGAAGAAGGGGCAGGAGAGAGGAGATAGCAGACCCCTCTGCCTCGCCATGTGGTGCCCTCTGCCATCTTGGGATGCAAGAAGGCCTTCACTGATGCCAGCACCATGCTTTGGGAGTTAGCCTCAAGAACCATGTGCTACATAAAAGTCTATTCTTTACAAATTTCCTGGTCTGTGTGGTATTTTTGAGTTGTAGCAACAGAAAAACTGAGACAAGCACTTCCTTTAGAAAACTTTTGCTCCTCTGAGATGGAGGTGAATCCTCTGCTGGCCAGGTTTCAACCTTGGGACATCTTTCTCAACAACCTGGGAACCACATCTGTGAGGTCATGAAGAGACGTAGTGCCCCACTTCCCAGTCTCTGTGGGAGGCTAGGCCTAACTTCAGTAAGTGATAGTGATCAAACAGTTGGCCGAATCAAAGAGGTAAACTTTTGCAATCTCGTGAAAAATACCACACACAGATACATTCCGTGGACTAGCTCCCCTTTTCTGCCGCAAGCTCATCCAGCACTTAAAATCTCTCCCGCCTTTCATTTCAATGCAATTGAATTTAATATCTCACCCCTATGGCAACTGTCTTAAAGAAAGTCTCCTTTGCCTATTTAACTTTGGCTGGTGCAATTTCTCACTGACAGGAGACACCCAGACGCAGTGGGTGCTCACTGGCTAGGACCCTCTTCCCCTCACCTTGTCCAGTCTCTGCCCTTCCTGTGAAGTCTGATTTCCCAAAACATGTTTTGCATTCAAATTCTTACTCCACCAGTTCCTGCCCCGATTTGAGTTAGCGGACAGGATGGAGCATGGAGATTTTGGAGCATGGGGTCTGTCCAGGAAGGAGGCTGTCTTTTTCTGAAGCTCTCCAGAAAGTAGAAGAGTTGAAGGTCTCTGTGGTAGTTCATAATTTCAGGGACTGACCTTTAGAGAGTAGCCAGAACAGCCTGGGGTGTGTGTGAGTGTGTGTGTGTGTGTGTGTGTGTGTGTGTGTGTGTGTGATTGTGGTTCTGAAAATCTTCAGGTACTTGTGGAAACTGAGTCAAGAGCGAGGTAGAAAGTTCCCTGTTATAGGAGGTAGTAGTTACAAAAGGTAGCGGTAACATAATCTCTGGGTTCATAGACAGTACAGGGTTCAACCTGGAGCCCTCTGCAGATGCAAGACCCCTGCTCAAATCCCTAGCATTAAATAAACTGTGCAGGAGGCCATGGGCTTGGATTGAGCTCCTGCATGAGGCCTAACACACCAGGCCAGTATGGACCCAGTGACCATTACTAGTGTTAAAAAACAAAAAATTGCTATGAACTTAATTGAAAGATCTTGTCTTTATTTGCCATTCTGAAATTGTTAACACTGCATCCCATTAAACAGAACAAGGGTTCCTGTGAACTGAACCAAGGAGGTTGACTTTATAGACAGAAGCATTACTAGAGGACAAACAAGCAGAGAGGTCACTTGAAGAACATTCGTATTGTTCTTTGTGGTACTAGGGACTGAGGGGTATTGAACCCAGGGCCTTCACCCTGAGCTACAGCTCCAGCCCCCTTTTTATTTTTTATTTTGAGACAGGACTTTGCTAAGTCACCAAGTTGCCCATGTTTGGCTTGAATTTGTGATCTTCCTGCCTCAGTCTCTCAAAATAACTTTCTTATAAATGTTAAAATAGCCTCTCACGTTGATTAGAATGGTGCATTCGGAAATTTGGCCCCCCACCCCGCCCTCATTTCTTGCAAAGTCAGACAAGCAGCTTAATCTCCGCTCAGTAGCATGGACCTGCAGCCTGAGCATGGGTGACTCCACGTCAGTTTGGCTGGTTGGACCTAGTGCAATAGCTCTGTCCAGACCAGTGGCCTCCTTAACATTTTATTAGACTTTAGGAATTTTGGTGGAATCTTCAGACATCTACACAATGATTCTAGACTCCCCAGAAACCCAGAGAGTCTTTTTTTTTTTTTGTAATCACTAGCTGTCAAACCATAGTAAGTAATTACTTAACAGATTGGAGACACTAAAACTATTTTTTGGAGTCATTATTGTACACAATGTATTACTGCAAGAAGTTTCAAACCAAAGCAAATGTACAGAGAACAATGCGTGTGTCATTCAGCCTCAACAGTTAATAGCTGATCGTGTTTTCTCCTTCCCCTCTTTGGCTCTTGTCAGGGCATTTAGTGTATTGAACTGGGTTCCTGCATAATATTTTGTTCAAAATACTAATTTTGCTTTGAAAGCCAGGTATGCTATTTTCAAGGTTTAACTCTGGCTTATGTTCTAACATTAAATATTTGTTAGTATTTTTTTTTTTTTTTTTTTTTTTTTTTGCGGCACCGGGGATTGAACTCATAGCCGCGCACCTGCCAGACAGGCACTTAAGCTGCTGAGCCAAACTCCCAGCCCTGGTTTTTTGAGGCAGGGTCGCACTATGCAGCTCAGGCCGGCCTTGCGCTCGCGTTGTAGCCCAGGCCGGCCTCGAACTCACAACACTCCGCCTACCTCAGCCTCCCGAGTGCTGGGAATATTTGTTAGTATTATGAGAGATGTCTAAGAGAGTCACCTGCTACCTTGATTTTTTATTTTTTATTTTTTTATTTTTTTGGTAGGGGTAAAGTACCAGGGGACCAAACACAGGGCCTTCACACTGAACTACATCCTTAGACCTTTATTTATTTTTTATTTTGAGACAGGGCCTCACCAAGTGGCAGGACTCAAATTTGTGATCCTTTTGCTTTGGCCTCCCAGAGTGCTGGGATTACAGGCATGTGCCACCACGTCCAGCTTGAATAGAATTCTTAGTGGTGTGACGCCACCAAATAAACAGTTTGTTTGCATTTGAAAAGCTTCAAATTTAGTTTTGGTAAGAGTGTTTTCAATATATTTCAAAATTTATTGGAAGGTATTTTTTAGAGTATTGGAAAGATCTTTAAACTTTCAATAGAATTGGAAGATTTTTTTTTCTTTTGCTGCATTATCCTTTATCCAGCCTTAAGAACATGCAAAACAAGGAAGTGAGAAGGGAAATAGATTAGGAGATTCTACCCCAGACCCGCACCCACCCGCCTTTTGGAGCACCTGTCTGGATGCCCTCATCCGCCAGTATCTGAGTGTTGACGTGATTCTGCTGACCTGGCTTAAGAAAAAGCAAGCTCAGTAATATGCTATTAACTGTTGAGTCTGAGTGAGACATACATTGTTCTCTGTACGTTTGCTTCAGTTTGGAACTTTCTGCAATAACACATTTAAGAATAGTACCAGAATCCGAATGCCCTGGAGTGTGTTTCAGGATATTCTTTTTTTTTTTTTTTTCAGCACTGGGGTTCGAACACACAACCTCGCACCTGTCAGACAGGCGCTTAAGTCACTGAACCAAACTCCCGGCCCTGGTTTTTTGAGGCAGGGTCGCACTGTGTAGCTCAGGCTGGCCTTGTGCTCGTGTTGTAGCCCAAGCCAGCCTCGAACTCACAACGTTCCTCCTACCTCAGCCTCCTGAGTGCTGGGATTAAAGGCGTGCACCACCACACCCAGCTTGTTTCAGGATATTCTGTTGCAACCCACCAGCTTCTATGGATGTCTCCATTTCCATGCCCACTTGCAATAACCTGCCCTCTCAGATTATTTTTCTCCCTAGATTTGGTTTTTGAATGTAGATTATTAGATGCATGAGTCAACCGTCTCCAGCTAAGTCATTTAGTTGACAAAATATCACAGTGTTTACATACAGAAATACCTATAACCTGGACATTTAGTGTGTTAATCAACTTCCCATTGATTAATGAAAAATTCAAGAATAATAACTCCAAGGATGAGAAGTTTATTTTGGCTCATAGTTTCAGAGGTTTCAGTCCATGGTCTCCTGGTTCTTTTATTCTTTGGCCTATGGTGAAGCAGAAACTTCATAGTGGAAGGGCATGGCAGAGAAAAACTGCTCATCTCAAAACAACGAGGAAGCAGAAAGGATGAGGGGGCAGCGAAGACGGGACTGGGGACAAGATACAGCTTCCAAAACCACACTCCCCCCACCCGTTCCCTTCCCCTAGGCTCTAATTCCTGTTTCCATTACCTCCCAATAATACCCACGCCTTTAATCCCAGCACTCGGGAGGCTGAGGTAGGCGGAGCGTTGTGAGTTCGAGGCCGGCCTGGGCTACAACGCGAGCGCAAGGCCGGCCTGAGCTGCATAGTGCGACCCTGCCTCAAAAAACCAGGGCCGGGAGTTTGGCTCAGCAGCTTAAGTGCCTGTCAGGCAGGTGCGCGGCTGTGAGTTCAATCCCCGG
>RJWM01017120.1:10712-44066 GCA_004363535.1 Dasyprocta punctata | reverse complement strand
GGGGTTGGGGTTGGGGTTGGGGTCCCGCGGACAGAGGGGTGGGATCCAGGCAACAGGGGCGGAGCCTCGGGCGTGGCCCAAACGTAAGGGGTGTGGCCTCACGCACGCTGCGGAGGGGTGCTGCGCAGACGCGGAAGAGGAGTGGCGCGCGACTGGAAGGCGGGTCTACTCGGTGGAGTGGGGGTGGGGATCCGACGGAGCAGGAAAGCAGGAGCGCCACTTTTTAAGTGTCGGGAGGTTCGCTACGCTCGCCTTGGTTCTTGAGGAGCGTGACGGCACAAGACGACCGCCTTCGCCGGTTCTGCCGGCAATATCGAGGTATTAGCCGTCGCGAAGAGGAGCCATTCTCGGGCACGTCCGACGTCGGGGAGGCTGCGTCACACGGGCGCCCTCTGGGACTTGTAGTTCCTGAGATGGAACGTGCTCCGCAGCTCGCGGTGCCTCTGGGTCAGGTGAGCCGACAAGGGCGTGATGCTTTCTGGGTTTTGCAGTCCCTGTGTGGCTTCGACGGAATGGGCGAGGGATGATAACAGGAGCACCGGTGTGCGGAAGCGATCAGTGAGACTCTGGCTCTGTAGGGGACTGTGGAGTATAAGCAAGAAGAGCCTTGGCCTAAGTGAAAATAGAATGTAGAGGCTAGAGGTCGGTCTATTTTTAAATCCTAAAGTAATAAAGCCATTTATTCTAGCTGGAACTCAGAGGACTGATGAATGTCAGGCAAGGCCTCTACCGAGTTATTTTTTTGCCCCCACTACCTTAAATTTTTTGTTTTGTTTTGTTGAGATAGGGACTCTATGTAATAATCTAGGCTGACCTTGAACTCACTATGTAGCCCAGGCTGAACTCGAGGTGATCCTCTTGCTTCAACCTTCCCAGTGCTGGGATTACAGGCATAGAGCACAATGCCGGGTAAACCTCCCCTTTAAATTTCGAGATAGGATCTGGCTAAATTGCTCAGGGTAGCCTTAAATTTCTGTACCTCCTGCCTGAGCCTCTCCTGTAGCTACACTTTAAAAAAGAAAAGTGAGCCTGGCGTGGTGGCTCACGCCTTTAATCCCAGCACTCGGGAGGCTGAGGTAGAAGGATCCTCGTGAGCGCGAGGCTGGCCTGAGCTACATAGTGCGACCCTGCCTCAAAAAACTAGGGCCGGGAGTTTGGCTCAGTGGTTTAAGCGCCTGTCTGGCAGGCGCGAGGTTGTAAGTTTGATCCCTGGTGCCACAAAATAAAGAAAGAAAAGAAAAAAGAAAAGTGAAGCCGGGTATGGTGGTGCATACCTGTAGGTCTCAACATTTAGGAGGCTAAGACAAGAGGATTGCTGCGTGTTCGAGGTCAGCCTGGGACTACATAGTTCAAGACTGCCCTGAACTACATAGCGAGACCTTGTCTCAAAAAACCCAAAATAAATTAAAAAAAAAAAAAAAAAAGAAAAAGAAAATTGAAGCTAGGTGTGGTGTGCTATAACCCCAGCAATCCGGAGGCTGAGGTGGGATGATCGCTGAGAGTTTGAGGTTCACTACTTTTGAGACCCTCAAAAGTAAATAAAAAGCGTACATAAATAAATAAACAAGAAAATTAATGCAATAATTGTACATGGGCCTTCCCCCCCCCCCCGCTTCAATACTGGGGGTTGAATCTAGAACCTTTACACTGAGCTATATCCGTTAAGCTTTTTTTTTTTTTTTTCTCCGCACTGGGGATCAAACTCACAACCTCTTGCCTGCCAGACAGGTGCTTAAGCCACTGAGCCAAGCTCCGGGCCCTAGTTTTTTTGAGGCAGGGTCACACTATGTAGCTAAGGTCGGCCTTGCACTCACGTTGTAGCCCAAACCAGCCTCGAACTTGCAACGCTCGTCCTACCTCAGCCCGAGTGCTGGAATGAAAGGTGTGCGCCATCACACCGGGCTTATTAAGCATTTTCTATTTGACAGCCTCAGACAAGGCTCTTTGTGTGAGTTTTGTACATTAGCTTGTCCACTAGCTCATTTAATTGTGATAGGATCTCCTGTGAATGCCATTTGACTGTTGAACAAATTGGTAGAAGAGGTTTGTTGCTTGCTTTGCACTTCCAAGGCATCATACCCCAACTCTTTTTTTCTTACCCCCTTCTTGGGAGTCACTTCTGGGGCTGCATGGGCAAGTGTCTGTGTAGTGAACACCTCAAAAGAGGGCTGAGAAGTCTGGGTATGAGAGGCCTGGCTGCAACTGGGGAGGCAGGGAGGAGCCTGTGGACAGAGGCTTCATCCAGTCTCTCCCTACAGGCTGAGGTGTTTCAGGCCCTGCAGCGACTGCACATGACCATATTCTCCCAGAGTGTCTCACCCTGTGGGAAGTTTCTGGCAGCTGGCAACAACTATGGGCAGATTGCCATCTTCAGGTACCCTAGACCACTGCTCTCCACCATCCTGAGCCCTGGCACTTGACCCTCCTGGGTCTGATGCTCCCTGCTTCTAACCCCTACACCCTCCTTTCCTCTTCCCTTCAGCTTGTCTGCTGCTTTGAGTTCAGAGGCCAAAGAGGAAAGCAAGAAGCCTGTGGTAACCTTCCAAGGTGGGTATAGCTGTTGAGTATGGCTTCGGGACCCTGGGGTGGATGAGGTGGAAAGGTGGGCTTACTCAGGTTTTGCATTTCCCTTTAGCCCATGATGGGCCTGTCTACAGCATGGTCTCTACTGATCGACAGCTGCTTAGTGCTGGGGATGGGGAGGTGAAGGCCTGGCTTTGGGCAGAGATCCTCAAGAAGGTAAGGAATCTGGAGTCTGGGGAAGGGCTGTCCTGCCCCATCCAGAAAGAGCCTTTGTGGTCACCCAGTGTTTTCTCTTGTAAAGGGCTGTAAGGAAATGTGGCGTCGTCAGCCCCCATACAGGTGAGCCAGGGCCATGTGAGTGAAAGTCATGTAGGGTGAGGGCACTGCCTTGCTGACACTGACCCTGCCTGCCCTTCTTCCCCCAGGACCAGCCTGGAGGTGCCTGAGATCAATGCCTTGCTGCTTGTTCCCAAGGTCTAAGCCCTTTATGACAGTTCTTGGCCCAAACCTTGACCCCTTACCTACTCCCTATCCTGATTTGACCTGACTTCCAGCCCCATCCTGCTCCATCTGCAGGAGAATTCCCTTATCCTGGCTGGGGGAGACTGTCAGCTGCACACTATGGACCTAGAAACTGGGACCTTCACAGTGAGCAGTGTTGGAGCTGGGGCAGATTTGGGCCAGGGGGAGGCACCCTTTCTGGGTCTGTTCATCACTGTGTCCCTCTCCCTCCAGCGGGCTCTCCGGGGTCACACAGACTACATCCATTGCCTGGCACTTCGAGAGCGGAGTCCTGAGGTGCTATCAGGCGGTGAAGATGGGGCTGTGCGGCTTTGGGGTAAGGGGGTGGCTGACTAGAGGGCAGGATAGTGGGAGGGACGTAGGGTCAGTAGGGGTCATTGGAATCCTCATGGCTTTTTCCCGACAGACCTCCGCACAGCCAAGGAAGCACAGACAATTGAGGTTTATAAGCATGAGGTAAGGGGATGATCCACCCACCTTTTCTCTTCCCCACCCTGTCTCTATCTTCACCTCTCCTCTCCCCTCAAAGGAGTGCTCCAGACCACACAATGGGCGCTGGATTGGATGTTTGGCAACTGATTCAGACTGGATGGTGAGCTGGCAGAGTACATTGGGGAACTAGGGGAGGGTAGTGTCACCAGGCTCTGTCAGCTGAAGACTCATGGCTTACAGTGGCTGGAAACCTGTACCTTTCTGTCCAGGTCTGTGGAGGGGGCCCAGCTCTCACCCTGTGGCACCTGCGATCCTCCACACCCACCACTGTCTTCCCCATGCGAGCACCACAGAAGCATGTCACCTTCTACCAGGACTTGGTGAGACCTTCTGCCTTGCTTCTGCCACCTTCCCCCAGGTCCCCTCCAGCCCTGAGTCCTTGTCCTCCACAGATTCTGTCGGCTGGCCAAGGCCACTGCATCAACCACTGGCAGCTGAGTGGGGAGCTCAAGGCCCAGGTGCCTGGCTCCTCCCCAGGGCTGCTCAGCCTCAGCCTAAACCAGCAGCCGGCAGCGCCGGAGTGCAAGGTGAGTCAGGCAAGGGGCTCTCGGGATGGCAGGGGGTCTAGGGAGTCTGGGCAGATCAGTCATGGCTCTTCTGCCCCCAGGTCTTGACCTCTGCAGGCAACAGCTGCCGGGTGGATGTCTTCACCAACCTGGGCTACCGCGCCTTCTCCCTGTCCTTCTAACACCTGACCAACCCCCATTTAGAGTCTTTTATTTTTTTTTTTTCACAATAAAGTTTCAAGCTTTTCTTCCTTGTGTTTTCTTCTCAAGAATGGAGACCAAAATTCCATGTAGTGATTTATATATATTACTCTCTCCAATTTTGATACATAAATACCTGCCCCCTCTCCTGTCCTGGAGTGGGCCAGAGCAGGGGGCCTAGTTAGAGAAGACAGATCTGTACAGATGCGAAAAATAGACATCTCTGCCCTGCCACCAACCTGGCCCCTGGCCCCAAAGCTGGCCCCTGCCCTGGAAGAGCTCCTGGCCCAGCTTTGGGGACGGGGGAGGACACTAGTCCCGCATGGAAATCCGGGCCTTGTAGCTCCATTGACCATTAGAGGAAAGTAAATGCCACCATGGGGAAGGATGCCCCGTCGGCCAACTGTCAGGTTCTTCGGAAGAAGTTACTGAGGAAGCCGCCGGCCGGCCCGGGGCCCAGGCGCAGTGAGAAACCAGTGGAGGCGCGGCGTGAGCCCGACGCTGCTGCACTAAGCTCCTTCTGGCGTTGTGAGCGCAGCTGCTGCCCAATCACCACCTGCATGTCGTCCTGCGGGAGGCGGGGTTAGGGATGTGTCACGGTCCAGGGTGCCCGGGTCTCGCCCGCCACCAAGCCAGCCCCGCCCCTCACCTGCCAGGCCTCCAACTCCTGCGTTAGCGCCACCTTCTGGCGGATGGTGCGCAACAGCTCACGGGACAGGGAGTCCCGCTCCAGAGAGACGCGGCCCAGCTCCAGGGACAGTTCCAGGACCCTGCGGGCAGGAAGGACGGGTAATAGTCTGAGGATGCTGAGGACTCCTCAGTAGAACGGGGCTTGCTTACACTAAGATCAAGAACCTCGGAGGGTAGGGGCCAGGAGTTTAGCTCAGTGGCACAGGTGCCTGCCTGGCAAGCGCTAGGTCGTGAGTTCGATCCCCGGTACCAAAAAAAAAAAAAAAAAAAAAAAAAAAAAAAAGTCGGAGGGTCCCCGGGTCAGGGTGGAATAATTACAATCCGTACCACAGGTAAGAAAGCCAGGGGAGAGTACCCTGGGCCCTGTCGCTCCGCCTAGGACTGTGGAGGAAGATAGTAGAGGCTCACTTGTTCACGGCTTCGTCGCGGTCTGAGAGTGCCCTGCTCAGTGTCTCCTCCGGATCTTCCTGTGCCCGCAGCTCCTTCTGCCTTTGCAGCTCCTCCCGCAGGGTCTGCAGCTCTGCCTGCTGCAGTGCGATCTGCGGGCAGGGTAGGGAGCAGCAAGGCAGGTGGGGCCCTGCACTGTCTAAGCAGTCCTGGCTCTAGCTTGCCCGACTGTCACCGCCCTCCTCTGCCTGTTCCACAAACACCCTAGGCAATTGTGGCCCTGTCCTGGAAATGAATCCTCTGAGCCCCTTGCTGATGCAGGGTGGGGTGGGGTAGGATTAGTCAGGTTGGTAGTGGTAAAAGCCTGCAGGAGGGCTACAGGGAGCATTGCTGGGAATGGAATGAGGGTGAGGGGTTTAGCCCAGGAAGTCTTCCTGGAGGTAGCCCCATCCCCCCGACTCCCTGTTCCTATAGGCACACACTGGAGATTGAACCATGGCCTTTGCACTGTGCTACATCCCACTGTTTTTTGTTTGTTTCTTTTTCTTTTTCTTTTTGAGACAGGGTCTCATTATTTTGATAAATTTTCCAAACTGAAGTTGAACTCCAAATCTTCCTGTCCCTGCCTTTCAGAGTCCTGGAATTACATGTATGCATGCAACAACCAGGCTAATTCTTAAAGCATGACTGCAAGTTCATTGAGGTGGTGAGAAATCCAGGTATAGGAACGACAGGGCTTATTGGACAAAGGCTGGGAAGTGAAGATGGAAGAGATCAGGACAGCTGGTGGGACGCTGCACCCAGCCCCTCCCCCACCTCATCCTGCAGCCTGGTCACTTCCGTTTCTTTCTCCTCTAAAATCTCCGCTGGGCTCAGGGGTGCTCGATTCTTGGGGGGCTCCAAGCTATCCACCTGGGGCGAAGGCTGGAGGCTGAAAGCCTCTTGGGTCTCCGGGGACAGGGTGATCTGTGGATCAAAGGATTTGTCAGTGCCGTGTGGATTCTCATGGTGAGAGGAGGAGGGGTAAAGATCCATGCTGCTTGATGGCACAGGTGGGGAGCTGAGCTGGGGAGCCGGGAGCTCACCTGGCTGTCTCTGCCTGCACTGGCATCCTGCTCCTGGTCTCGGTCACTGTCGAGGCTGTGGGCGAGCTCCGACTGCAGTGAGGCGCTGGACACATTGGCGTCCTGGAGGCGTGATTCCTCCTCCAGCTCCGAGACTCGCCGCTGCAGCCTCCTCAGTGCGCTCAGAGCCTCACCAGCCTCAGAGCGCGCGCGTTCCAGCTACAGAGGGTGGAGCCGAGGCACAGAAGGTTGGCCCCACAGGCAGGCACCTGTGCCCCATGACAGACGTACCCGGGCACCTGCGTGCCAGCACCCAGCTCCCACGCAGCCCTGGGTCACAGCGCCACTTTGGGCCAGCGTACTTCTGGGCTTTATAGTTTCTTTACTTATAAAGCAGGGCACGCCAAACATCAAGCCCCACTCCCCAGCCACACCCCATCAAGGTCACCCACACAAAGTGCATTCTTTTTCCTGCTCAGCTGCCATATACCTCCACTAATTGCTTGGACCCTGAGTTTACTGATCTTTCCTTCTGAGCCTCATAGCTTTACCACAGCCATTACCATCCCATCTAACAGATGGGAAAACTGAGGCTGGCAACCTCACAATAGTAAGGAAAGGATGTTGGTATAAAAAGCCAGGCAATCTGATCTCAGAATGCAAACTCTTAAGATCTCAAACATTAGACCTTGCTCCCTTTTCTTTCCCTTTCTCCATCACCAGATATGGTCCAGGCCAAACATTTAAAGTCTGAACTCCAGCCTCAGCCCCTTCCTGGGTCTCTCAGCTGCCTTATATCTCTGATTCACTCTAAGAGTGTACCTCCCCTGCTCAACAGCCTTCTGTGACTCCCACTTGCCCTCAGGCTAATGCCTACGCTCTTCTGACACAGCTGCCAGGCTCCCAGTGACCAAGCTCTGGCCATAACTCCCAGAAATCCCTGAGGCCCTTGCCGAGGGCCCAGCTGATCGCCCAGCCCCTCTAGCCTTAGGTCACCTCCAGGCTGTGCTCTCTCCTCTCCCTCCTCAGCAGCAGCAGCTCCTCATGGGTGGTCTGCAGCCTGCCCTGGCCCTTGTCCACCTCCTCATGCAGGCTTCGAATCTGGGCCTCCAGGTCATGCCGGCGGCTCTGCAGCATCTGGTTCTGGGGCAAAGCCATAGAGCTGGGGGGTGGGCAGCCCTAGATGCCCCAAGCCCAGCTCTTCTAGCTCAGCCCAGCCCAGCCCCACATTCCCACCTTGCAAGACTACCTCCCCCTGCAGACTCTCCAGCTGTGTCCTTAGCTCTGTTACAGACAGGGCCTGAGCCTGGCACTGGCCCCGAAGTGCATCCAGTTCTCTCTGAAGCTCCTGCTCCATCTGAGAGGCCTGGGTAGGGGAGACAGGGAGTGGAATTCCAAGATAGCTCTAACTTCAACACCCACCCAAGGCACCTGCCCCCACTGGGAACTCACGTGCTGGCAGTCCCCACCTCTTCTGAGCCAGGGCCACCTACCTGGGCCAGCTGTTGGCTGAGCCGGAGGTTCTGCTCACTGAGCTCACCAAGGGCCCGAGCCCGCTCTCGTCCACTGTCCTGTTGCTCTGAGCGCTGCTCCCCCAGCTGGGCCCGCAAGGCTGCCACGTCGCCCTCCAGCTCCACAGCCTTGGCCTCCCACTCTGCGCCCTGGGCTGCCAGGCCCCGTCGGAGCTCATGGTTCTCCTGCTGCAGCCGCTATGGGGACCATACAGAGGGTCAGAGACAGGGTGACATGAAACTGGAGCTAACCCAGACAGCAAGACAGAGAGCCACTGACCCAAAGAGAGCACGGCGGAGGTAGGCGGGGGAGACATGAAAGCAGGAAAAAAGAGCACAGGGCAGCAGAGGGAGAACACCCAAGGATCAGAGACAAGACTATAGACAGGCAGTGGAGACGAGGTTCTGGCCAGGCAGGAGGCTGGCACTGGGCAGGGAGAGTAAGGCCTCCCTGATACCCACTCACCTCAACCTGCTGCCTGGACTCTTGGACCCGAGGTCGCAAGCGCCGTTTCTGGCGCCTGAGTCTGGCAGAGTTTATGCCACGGCCCATGGCTTCAGTCCCACACCTGTGGTGTCCTAGGGGCTCTGCAGGCTGAGCCTCTGCCCAGCCCCTCTCCCAGTTCCCTCTAATTAGCCCTGACCAGCTCAATCAGAGCTCCACCCTCTGTCTGCCCTTCCCAAAACCTGCCTGACCAGGGAGGGGATGCGTGCTTGCATACTCAGGTGCCCGTCTTAGGGAGGAAACCAAGTCAGGTGCTCACTCTTTCTAGGCCCTCAAAACAGGAAGGGCCCAGGGCAGGTGACAATGACCATAGTTGCTATACTTATAGAACTGTATTAAGTAATCCTGCCAACCGCTCTACCTGCAGTACTTTATTTAATCCACTAGAGGGAGGATCATGAACGTTCTCAGATGAGGACACAGACTCAGAGGTTCAATGCCTTCTTGCCTAAGCACATACAGTAAATTAATGGAGCAAGAATGCCAGTCCCTGCAGCCAAACTCTTAACCTAACATGGCCCTGGATTAAGCTGGCAGGTTTGAGGTCCGATTGTCCTGGCTGGTGCTCAGTTCTGTTGCTGTGTGACCTGGGCAAGTTCATTTAATATCTCCAAGTTCCATCCTTCCCACCTACGAATACTTCCTGAGCTCCTTCTGTTGTGGGTCTAACATGAGTAAGCAAGACCATGAAGTTTACTGCCTTAGCTTAGAGTCCAGAGGGTCACAGGGAAATTATGTGCTTGAACCTCTTCATTTCAAAGGGATATAGGGACTGGGGATTTAGCTCAGCGGTATAAGCACCTGCCTGGCAAGTGTGAGGTCATGAGTTCGATTCCCAGTACAAAAAAAAAAAAAATTTCAGAGGGATATTGAGGGCTGCGAAGAAACCTGGGAAAGTGATAAGTGAGGAGAAGGTGGGTAGGCATCCTCCATAGAGGAGATGATGTTAGCCGGGCGTGGTGGTGCACGCCTTTAATCCCAGCACTCAGGAGGCTGAGTTAGGAGGAGTGTTGTGAGTTCGAGGCCGGCTTGGGCTACAATGAGAGTGCAAGGCCGGCCTGAGCTACACAGTGTGACCCTGCCTCAAAAAACCAGGGCCGGGAGTTTGTCTCAGCGGCTTACACGCCTGCCTGACAGGTATGAGGTTGTCAGTTCAATTCCCGGTGCCACAAAAAAAGAAAAAAAAAAAAAGAAAAAGAGGAGATGATGTTGGGATTGACTCCTGCAAGGCAAAAAGGAGATGACCAGGAAGAGGGTTGACTCAAGGAACAGCAATGCAAAGGCCCTGTGGATACAAATTTGAGTCAGTTTGGGGACTTTCAGGCTTTGGTGAGAAGTTCAGTTTCATCTTAAGTGTGATGGGGAGCTGTGGGTAAGATTCTGGGCCAAGAGTGAAATGATCTGATGGTCACTGGCTGCCCCATGGGAACAGACTCCAGGAGGAGAAGGGGATGCCAGGCAAAAGCAGAAAGGGAGCCAGCCCCAGGATGAAAACTGCAGAGACCACCAGAAACAGGTGAATTTGATGGTGTTTTGTTTTTGTTTGTTTTGTTTTTTGAGACAGTCTCATTATGCAGTTCAGGCTGGCCTTGAACTCACTATATACCTCAGGCTGTCCTTGAATTTATGGATCCTCCTGCCTCAGTCTCCTGAATTCTGGGGTTCCAGGCATATGCCATCATGCCTGGCTAAACAGGTACATCTGGAATCTGGTATAGAGGATTCAACACTGGGGAGACTGCTTGTGCATAGGGAATCAAGTGCCACTGTGGTGAGACACCTAGTAGGTAGTCTGGTGGGTAGAACAAACTGTGGTTTATTATCCAGGTCAGCTCAGAGCAGAGATTGGGGCTGACAACAATGGGCACATCAGGCTGTTTAGGGGCCCAGATGTGAGCCCCAGCATGAAAGTGGGGCTGACTGCAGCCTGAGCAGAGGAAAGAACCCTTCCTACTCTGTAGGGTTGAGCAAGAATGAACCAGGATGATGCATGGAAAGCACTTAGCCAGATGCAGGAGGGAGTGGCTCCCGGGACCTGTCAGGTGGGGTCACACTGTGCTGCTGAGGAGCCAGGGCGGAGATCCAGGGGGCCAGCCCAGGGTCACACGGGCAAGCAGAGGTCTGAACCTAGAACTCAACTTGTCCTTAGATTTTGTGTGTGTGTGTGAGCGCATGAGAGCACTGGGGATCAAACTCAAAGCCTGGCACATACTAGACAAGTGTTCTACCACTGAGCTACAGTCCTAACCCAGAATTCTTATTCCTAGGCACTGGGCCACACTGGGCCAGGGGAACTTGGCCCAGTCCCAAGCTATCCCAGAGGCATCCCCTGCCCGCTTGCCTGCCTATGGTCCTCTCTCCTTTCTGTGTCTTGCTCCCTTTCTCTAGTCATCCCAGCCCTCTTGCCCTGCACCAACCCCCAGTGGCCAGCTCACTTCCTCACGCTCAGTGTGCTGGGAACTCAGTGTCTCCAGCTGCCGGCGAAGATCCTCATTGCGCTCCAGAAGCATCTTGCCAAGTTCTGCAGCCAACAACAGATCCTTCTCCTTCTGCTGTAGTTGCAGGGCCAGGTCCTCTGGCTCCCCAGGTCCAGGGCCCACTCCCAGGAATGAATCCCTCCGTTCCAGCACAAAAGGGAAGAAGCCTTCGTCACCGCTGGGGGAGGTGCCCCCAGAGAGCAGCCCCGTGGGGAAGCTTGGCCCTTCCGGGGAGCTCATGGCACCTGCAGCATCTGTGGGAACAGGTTGCTACAGGCCTAAGGGCTTGCCCCCGGTGGCTCACACCTGGTCATCCCAGTCCTGCAGCCAGGGCCTCCCTGGGACAAGAGGGGTTAATGATTTGTGTTTTGGCCACCCAACTCCGTTAATGCCCCCAGGGTAGACTGAGGCAGGGAGCAGGAGGAAATAAGACATCTTCCTTCTGCTTCTGCCCCCAGGACATTTTGGATCCCTACTCTGGGACTACAGCCACACCCCTGGCAGTCCCTACCCCACTTCCCAGAGCATAGCTTTTTTGCTCCCAGCTTCTCACCATCCGGGCACTTGGGGATAAACCCAACTCCTTCTCCCAAGAATTTGGGGCACTCCCCCTTGGGAACTTAGGTGTCCCCATACCTTTGCCCCCAAGAATACAGCTTCTTCCTCTCCCAGAATCCCAGAACCCCAGTTCCTAGTCCTTTCTTCTCCTGTTTCCCAGAGGTTTTGAACCCCAGACTTGAAGGTCCTTCCCTTAGTGTTCACTCCTCCTGGATTCCCAGCCCCATTCCCTCATCTTTTCCAAGACCCAGGCATTCCTGACCCCGCCAGTCGGGACCCAGAAGCCGTCACCTGAAGACCCTGGTTGCCCAGGGCCCTGACAGCAGGCGCAGGCAGGGCGAGGTAACAGGTTGTGCTGGCCAGCGCACTGCCGCCACCGCAGTGAGTTTCTGTTTACTTCCCGGCCCGCCCCTGGGACAGGAGACCTGGGTCCCCAGGGCCGCGCGGGGCCTTAGGTGCTGGGGCACCGCGCGCGAGAGGAAGGCCAGACACGCGGGCACCTTGGCCCTGAACCCCGGGGGTCCCCGCCCCGGCACACGCGGAAGCGCGCGCACCTGTCCTGTCCCTCCCCTCTGCTGCGCGCAGAGCCCGGTGTGTCACCGTGGTCCCAGCGCCGCCGCCCCTGAGCCGCACCCAGGGGTCTTCCGAGTCCAGGTGGCCTTCTGAACCCAGATGGCCCAAGCCTTCCTTCCCGTCCTGTCCCGTCCGTGTCGCGGCTGCCCCGCGGTGCCAGGCGTCTGGCCCTGTCCCGGCTAATCCACATCCTCCCGCCGACAGCCTGGCCGAAGCCGCAGGGTCCCGCCCTCGGGGCCCCAGGTTCTCACCCGCCGCCGCCGGGCTGCCTCCGAGGTCCCCGCGGTCCCCAGTCCCCTCTTCCGGAGGCGGCGCCAGGTGTTCGGGCCGCACAGGTGAGGGGGCGGCGCCGCGGGAGGGGCCGGGACGCCTCCTGGTGGCCCGAACGGCCAGGCGGGGTCAAAGGAAAGTCGCCTCCACCCTCTCAGAGGTACTAAGCCATCTTGCTGCTGCAGCTGTTGGAACTGACTGCATTAATTGAGCACCTACTGCGTGTGATCATACACTGAGATAGACATAAACTCGTGTCCTTTCCCCTCAAGACTGCCCTGTGGATTTTATTTTTTCCGCGGGTTTTTTTTTTTTTCGTCTGTAGGGGTTGAATCCTATGGCCTTCACACTGAGCTACATTCGTTTGTGGTTCGTATTGAATAGATATATTGTGGGAGTTTCGTACATATATACAGTATATCACATTTTAATCCATTTTACTTTCCTTCCCCCTTCCTGTCTCCCTCCATCTGTAGACCTTCTCCCCATCTCCAAAAGGTCCACCTCTCTGTGTTCTGTCATCTGTCTTTCATTTTGCTCTTTAAATTATTTATACTTTGGGTTTTTCATATGAGAGAAACCACATAGTATTTAACTTTCTGGTTTATCTCACTTACCCCAGTCCTTTTTAAAAAATGTTTTTACTTTTTTTTTTTTTTTTTTTTTTTTTTTTTTTTTTTTTTTACGGCACCAGGGATTGAAGTCACAACCTCGCGCCTGCCAGGGCAGGCGCTTAAGGCACTGAGCCAAACTTCCAGCCCTGGTTTTTTTGAGGCAGGGTCGCACTATGTAGCTCAGGCCGGCCTTGTGCTCGCGTTGTAGCCCAAGCCGGCCTCGAACCCACAACGCTCCGCCTACCTCAGCCTCCCGAGTGCTGGGATTAAAGGTGTGCGCCACCACGCCCGGCTAGTACTTATTTTGTTTTATTTTTTGATTTTTTGAGACAGGGTCTTGTTATGTAGTTCAGGTTTGTCTTTAACCCACAATGTAGCCTTAAGCTGACCTCCCACTTTCAGTGATTCTCCTGCCTCAGCCTCCTGAGTCCTAGGATTACAAGAATGCACCACCATACCAGGCAACTTTTTTAAAATTTTATTTTAGAGAAAGGGTCTGTCAGTTGCTAAATTGCCCAGTCTCCACTCAAACTTGTGATTCACTTGCCTCAGCCTCTGAGAGTACTGGGATTATAGGCATGCATCACCATGCCTGCCTTGGGATAAGAAATTATTAACAATGAAAACAGCAACCAACCTAACATGCTATGCCCTCTGCTAAATCAGCTCTTTTGTGGGAATAACTTGTTTACTTTCATGACATTCCACCGAAGCAGAGGTTACTAACACACCATTTCACAAATGAGTGAGCTGAGGCTCAGCAAGGTGACCTACCTTGCTTAGGGTCCTGTGGACAGACCTTGACTATGGACAGCCAAAATGTGATCCTAGGGCCATGCTCTATACCGATTGCCACGCTGCAGAGATTCACACTGAAGCCCAGACAGCTAAGGTGACTTGCCTGTAGACACGCTCAATTATGTGTGGATCAAAACTTGGTGCTCTTGGTTGGTTGCTGCCTTGTGTAGAACTAGCCTCATGCTCAGCTGGGGCTGGGGTCCTTGGTAGGAAGAATGAGGGTCCAGGGCAGAAGACCAGGGGCCAACCCTAGCCTCGCCTGAGCACTCGGGGGTGCCCACCCAGGCCTTGAGGCTTATCACGACTCTTCAGATCCCAGGGTTCCCTGGGCCTTAGACAGATGGGGACCCCTAGTCTGAAGGGTAGATATATAGAGGATGGGGAGAGGAGCGTGTGGCTGAGTGGGTAAAAGCAGCCTCCCTGGGGAGAAGAAAAGCCCTGACTTGTACATGCCAGTTTCTGCGGTAAAAAATACTCCCTCCTAGCTGGGCGTGGTGGCGCACGCCTTTAATCCCAGCTTTCGGGCGGCTGAGGTAGGTGGAGCGTTGTGAGTTCGAGGCCTGGTTTGGGCTACAATGCAAGCCCAAGGTTGACCTGAGCTACATAAGTGCGACCCTGCCTCAAAACAAAACAAAACAAAACAAAAACCAGGGCTGGGAGTTTGGCTCAGTGACTTAAGCACCTGCCCTGGCAGGTGCGAGGTTGTGAGTTCAATCCCCGGTGCCGCAAAAAAAAAAAACCAAAAACCTCCCTCCTGGCTGATTTCAAACTACTACCAGCACATAGTCAGTTTTATTTTATTTAATTATGTATCTTCTGTGCTGGGGATCAAACTCAGGGCCTTGCAAATGCTAAGCAAGCCCTCTAACACTGAGCTACACCCACAGTCCTATCTTTAAATTTTATTTTGAGACAGTGTCTCCCTGAGTTGCCTGGAATAGCTTCAAACTTGTGACCCTTTGCCTCAGTTTTCAGAGTAGCTGAGAATACCGGCATGCACCACTCCTCCCTGCTAGCTAACTTGCTTTTCCCCTTTTTTTTTTTTTTCTTTTGTAGGACTGGGGGCCTCACACATGTTAAGCAAGTTCTCTGGGGCAGCTCCATCCCTGGATCCATAATTAGCTTTTGGCAAATCAGTATCAGTTGGGTCTGCATACCTCTGGCTGGAGTCAGGGCTCCTGTCTTTTTGGGAGCTGGCAGCCTAGTTACTAGGGACTTAGGGAAAAAAGAGTGAGTGGGAGTTGGGACTTCTGGCTTGTGGCAAAAGAGTTGCAAAGACTCCTCAGGGGCTGGGACTCTTGGGGTCCTGAGGCCAGGACAAAGCTTTCTGCTAGCAGAAAGTGCAGAGTACCAGTACTGTGCAAGGGGAGCAAGAGACTATCAGAGCTACATTGCCTAGAAAGGCTAAAGGTATTCCAGCTTCCACTGCCACCTGACTCCTTGGCAAACATAAATTTAGGGTACCCTCCAAGGACCAGAATCACCCAGGCTTCACCACACCATGCTCAGCACATCTGCCCTGACCCCTCCCACCAGGTAGATGATGTGGCTAAGACCCTTCTCCCAAGAGAAGGGTCTTACCTAGCATTCAAGCAGGAGTACAGACCTGCAAGCCAGGAACTAACCCTCTCAGACAATAAAGCAGAGGAGCTTGGTTCATGGGTGCTGACATCACGTGGCTTCAGTCCAAATCCCAGTTTGGCTCCTTACAGATACGTGTTCCTGTGCTGTTCAGCTAATTAATCTCTCCAGCCCTCAGTCTCCTCACCTGTAAAATGGGGGTGATAACATTTTCTAGCTTCTAGAAGTGTAAAGGGTTTTTTTTTTTTGTTGTTGTTGTTGTTTTTTTTTTTTTTTTGGTACTGGGGATTGAACTCACAACCTCACACCTGCCAGGCAGGTGCTTACACTGTTGAGCTAAATCCCTGGCCCTGTTCTGTGAGACAAGGTCTCACTATGCAGTTCGGGCTGGACTTGAACTCACTTTGTAGCCCAGGCTGGTCTTGAACTCACAACGATCCTCCTGCCTCAGCCTCCCGAGTGCTGGGATTAAAGGCATATGCCCCACACCCGGTTTAGAAGTGTAAAGATTAATGAGAGTGAAGTAGCTTACTTGGTCCTGGCTGGTGATCTTTCCCAGGGCCACAGAAGTGACTCAACCACACATTACATTGTTTTTATCTCCTGGGCTACCCCTATGAGGTCACACCATTCACAGGGGACAAAACCAGCTCAGAGAGGCAAAGCCATTTGTCTGTGGGCACATGCAGACCCTCTATCCCACTTGGCCTGACTCCCAGCCCCAGAGCTTTTTGGACATTTGAATCTGGTCTCTAGGCTTCTCTGGAACCAGGAGTCCTGGCCTCCAGCCTCCCTGCTGGACCTGAGTTCTAGCCACCCTGAGAAGGCTTGGGGAAACCCTGAAGAGGCTGTATATGTCCAGATAAAAAGGAAGGAATGCAGCCGGTCATGATGGCACAGTTAGTGACCACCCTACAATTTAGAGGCTTAAAACAATTGATGTTTGTTTGTTTGTTTGTTTGTTTTTTGTGCTAGAGATGGAATCCAGGCCTCACACATGCTAGGCAAGTGCTACTGTGCTACACAGTAGTAGTCTCTATCTCTGTCTCTGTCTCTGTCTCTGTGTCAGGTTGGGTAGGTTCTGTTGGGTGATTCTCGCTGCTGGGATTTCAGAAATTGCAGATATATAGTAGCTGGGGCTGAAGTTCATGAAGGTTTCTCCCCACTGCGTCTGGTACCTGAGCTGGCTAGCTGGATCAGTAAGGGATGTGGAAAGGATTTGATGTCACCTCTCAGGGAGGGCAAAGGGTCTGTGGTCACTTTTGGCCACCACAGAGCCTAGGTGTTTCAGCTTTATTCAATATCACCAAACTGGTTTCCCAAGAGCAGGTTTTCATTAGCTCCCTATAATGAGTGTGACTCCATTTTTGATGTCTGACTGCTGACAGCTTTAAAACTCTGTACATTCTCTTCTCCTTTGTCCACATCTGGACAAGCTAGATCTCTCTGTCTCTGTCTCTGTCTCTGTCTCTGTCGAGAGAGAGAGAAAGAGAGAGAGACAGACAGAGAGAGACAGAGACAGAGACAGAGAGAGAGAGAAATTTAAATCTGGAAAGCCCTGGCCACTTTGGAGGGACCTTCACTCCAGCCTTATCCCTTCACCACAATAAAAGCTCTTTATCACTCAGACCATTTTCTTTCTATTTTATTTTGTGGTTCTGGGTATTCAACCCAAAGTCTTCACTAGAACTCTATCCCTTTTTTTATTTTTTATTTTTAGTATTTTTAAAACAAGGTCTCACTATGTAGTCCAGGCTGGACTTGAACTCACTGTGTAGCCCAGACTGACCTCAAACTCACAGCAATCCTCCTGCCTCAGCCTCCCTAGTGCTGGGATTACAGGTGTGTACCACCACACTGAGCTTCTTTTTTTTTATTTTCTATTTTGAGACAGGGTCTCACTAAATTGCCCAGGCTAGCCCGGTGTGGTGGCACACGCCTTTAATCCCAGCACTCGGGAGGCTGAGGTAGGAGGAGCGTTGTGAGTTCGAGGCCGCCTTGGGCTACAACGCGAGTGCAAGGCCCGCCTGAACTACACAGTGCGACCCTGCCTCAAAAAACCAGGACCGGGAGTTTGGCTCAGCGGCTTATGTGCCTGTCAGGCAGGCGCGAGGTTGTGAGTTCAATCCCCGTTGCCGGGAAAAATAAATAAATAAATAAATAAATTGCCCAGGCTGGGCTGGAACTTGTGACCCTCCTACCTTAACCTATCATAGTACTGGAATTACAAGTATGTACCACCATACCTGGCTTCTTAGGTCATTTTCTTACCGGTAGGAAAGCCTTCCCTGGTCCCCTTAGAAAGTTCGTCACTAAATAATCGAACTCTTTTTGCTTTTTTTTTTTTTTTGAGACAGTCTTTTAGTGTAGTCCAGGTTGACCTTGAACGCATTGTGATTCTCCTGCCTCAGCCTCCTGAGTGCTAGGATTACAAGTTTGTGACTGGCTTCATGTTCTCTTCACGTGTGGGCTTCATCAGTGTTCAATCTCAATTAAATTCTGGGTGCTGAGTTCATCCCATCATAAGACAACCACAAATTTTCATCTGGGCCATGCCTACCAATAGTTGACATTTCCAGACTTGCTAATTTTGCAGATCTGATGGCAAACATAGGATCTGCTGTAGACTGAATTGTGTTCCCTCAAAATCCTTTTAGTGAAGCACCTGAGAATGTGACTATTTTTAGACATAAGGCCTGTAAAGGGTTGATTAAGTTCAAGTGACTGTTGTCCTTCTAAGAAGAGTGCACAGGAAAACTTTGTGAAGAGACAGCAAATGGTGGCCCTCCTGAAGCCTAGGAGGGAGGCCCGAGAGGAAGCAGACCCTGCTGGCTTCTTTTTTTTTTTTTTACAGTACCGGGGATCAAACTCAGCCTCACGCCTGCCAGACAGGCACTTAAGCCACTGAGCCAAACTCCCAGCCCTAGATTTTTTGAGGCAGGGTCGCACTATGTAGCTCAGGCCGGCCTTGTGCTCGCGTTGTAGCCCAAGCCAGCCTGGAATTCACAACGCTCCGCCTACCTCAGCCGCTCGAGTGCTGGGATTAAAGGCGTGCGCCACCACCTTGCTGGCTTCTTGACCTTGTACTTCCAGCTTTTGGGACTTGGAAAAATGAATTTCTGTGTGAGCCACTCAGCCGGTGGCATTTTCTTACAGAAACCCTATCAGAGAAATGCAGGCTACCAGGTTTTTACTTTGCATGACAGCTTGCTCATCCTGCTCACTATTTTGTCTAAAATGCAGATGAAGCTGGGCAAGGCAATTGCACTCTGGGAGGCTGAGGCAGGAGGTTGAGAATTTGAGCCCAGCCTAGACAATTTATCGAGACCCTGTCTCAAAATTAAAAAAAAAAAAAGTGCGGATGCAGCTCTGTGCGAAGGTCGGGGATTCGGCCCCATTACGATGAGGGGGAGGGAAAGCAGCGGGCGCTCATTTCGGCTCCCCCTATCGGCTGCTCCAGGGATTGAGCGATCGGTCGAACTCACACCAGTCCCTGGCAGAGAAGCGGATTCCTCGGGTCCTTCTTCACCTGCCCAGCTGGTAGCAACCCCTGCGTCTGGCGTCTAGGGAAACCAACACCACCGGCGCACTGAGGCGAAGACGCGCGCAGCCACGTGGGTTTGTGGGGGATGAGCCTGCCGTGCACAGCTGGCCGGCAGGACCCCGCGGGGAAGGGAAGCTTTCTTCCCAGCCCTCTGCTGCCCGGAAATCCCCCCTGGCGCTCAGACTGCCGGTGGCCTGGGGTCCTGGGGAAGGTTGGCGAGGCGGGTGGAGGTGATGTAATGCGGAGGAGGGGAGGCCGGGCCGCACTTCCCTCGGTTCGCGGGGTCGGAAGAATGTGCAGCCAGGCGAGGTGCCGCCTGTAATCCCAGCACTCGAGAGGCTGAGGCAGGAGTATCGCTCCGAGTTCCGGGCCAGCCTGAACTACATAGCGAGACCCTGTCTAAAAAAAAAAAAAAAAGTAGAAGTGAGCTCTGCTCCAACAGTCACGGAAGACGCTCCCCGGGAGCGTGAGTAGCGCGGATTCGGGAAGAGAAACTTGCGGGCAGGGTAGATGGTGGTGGGGGGAGAGTCCAGGCCACTGACCCCACTTTGATGCGCTCGGAGGAGGGTCCTTGGATCTCAGCTGGAGGCGGGGGCCAAGGTCTGGCCCGCCCCTTCACAGGCTGAACGTCCCAAGATTGGGTGTCCTGCCGGTTTAACTGGGTCCGCCCCACCTGGCCCTAGGGTATATGGCAGCCAGGACCACGCCCAGGACCCCGCGCAGCAGCAGCAGCAGCAGCAGCAGCAGCAGCAGCAGCAGCGGACCTGCGCCCTCTCAACCCTCCTTTGACGCCCAGTTTTTTCTGGGCCCCGCGCCCCACCCTGCCCCCTGGACCCTCCGCTGTCGCAGCCCGGGGGCTGTCCCTCCTAACGCGCTCTCTGGATCCGAGTCCTCCCCTGCCCACGCTTTCTATCCTGCGCCGGGTCTTCCGGCTCTCTCTGGGGCCCCCGCCTCCTCCCGATAGTCCCCAGGGCGGCCGGGGTCAAGCCCTGTGCCCAGGCTGGCGAACAGCATGCAGCCGCGGGTACTCGGGCTCCTGGCGCTGCTCCTACCGCTCCTGCCGTCTCCGGCGCGCGCCCCCAAGCCCTCGGCGCAGGACGTGAGCCTGGGCGTGGTGAGCTGGGGTCCCCGGACTCCTAGGAGGCCGGGAGAGGGTGGTCGGGCGCCTGGACTTTTGTGCCAGGAGGAGAGAAGGGGCCAGATTCACGTGTTCACAAAGATGGTGTCTGGGGACGGCCCGATTGTTGGGTTTGTCGGAGGTTTGGACCTCAGATTTGGCGGTTCTGGGAAGGGGTGAGGATGGGCAGGGGGTGGACCCGCAACTCCTGGGTCTAGACAGAGACCGGCAAATCCAGCGCTGGGGGGTGGGGGCCTTGAGGAAAGGGGAGCAGGCCGGCATCCGGGGCTGGGGGGCTCTGGACTCCGGATGCTGGTAGGGCGGGGCTTCCAGAATGCTGGTGGGAAAGGAGAGCTCCATCCTCTTACCCTTCCGGCTTCATCTGTACCTTCGGATGGCCTAGGACTGGCTGACCCGTTATGGCTACCTGCCACCACCTCATCCCGCCCAGGCCCAGCTGCAGAGCCCTGCGAAGCTGCGGGATGCCATCAAAGTCATGCAGAGATTTGCTGGGCTGCCCGAAACAGGCCTCATGGGTAGGTACCCACCCACCCCGGTTCTGCAGGCTTGTCTCTGTGTCCCAACTGACCATCCTCCGGCCATCTCTAAACTTCAGCATGCACCTGAATCCCAGGAGCTATGAGGATGCTGATCTTAGGTCCCAGCTCCACCCTGGAGACTCTCAGGCATCTGCCTTTCAACAGACCTTTTTCAGGAACCTCTTACACACCGGGCCATTTCAGGCCCACCGTTACAGCCGTGGAAAAAGTAAGGTCCTGGTTCCCACAGAGCTGATGCCCTAAGGGGCCAAGGGTATAGCTCATTGGTGCGGCGCCTGCCTGGCAAGTCCAAGGTCCTGAGTTCAATCCCCAGGAACCCTGCCCCACCCCGCCAAAAAAAAAAAAGTGCTAATGTCCTGGGGCAAGGAAAATTTAAGTCTAGAACGTAAACATCAAGATTATTTCAGATAGTGCTGTGTATGTATGTGTTTGTTTTGAGGTGGGGTCCTGAACCCAAGTTTCATGCGTGCTGTGCAAGTGGTTTACTGCTGAGCTGCATCCCCGGACTAAGGGTGAAGATAGTGAGGGGCTGGTCCGGTTAGGTCAGGTCTTTCTGTGACCACCAAGACGAGCCAGCCATGGGAAAATGAGGGAGAAACTGTCCCAGGAAATGCAAATGTGTAAGTTTTTTTTGTGGCACTGGGGATTGAACTCAGCCTCACACCTGCCAGACACGCACTTAAGCCACTGAGCCAAAATCCCAGCCCTAGTTTTTTGAAGCAGGGTCGCGCTATGTAGCTCAGGCCGGCCTTGCACTCGCGTTGTAGCCCAACCCGGTCTCAAACTCACAATGCTCCTCCTACCTCAGCCTCCTGAGTGCTGGGATTAAAGGCATGCACCACCACGCCCGGCTGGCAAGTACAAGTTTATGTGCTTGGAGTGAAAGGAGAGCTGAAAGTCTTAGGCAAGATCCTGGTTAGGGGGCCTTCAAAGGTGTTGGGTTTGATTTCAAGGATGATAAGAAGTCAAGGGAGGTTTGAAGAAGGGAAACAACTCTGATATACTGTGTCACACTTCCTGTGGTTGCTGCAAGCGAGAGGGGAGTGGAGAACAAGAAGAAGGCCTTTGTAGTAGTCAGGGAAGAGACGATGGTGGCTGAGGTGAGGTGTGACCAGAAGCAGCTAAACTGAGTGTGTGTATCTGTGGGATCAAAGAGGGAGAAAGGGAGAGATCGAAGGATACTGGCTTCCTACAGAGAAATTCTTTCCTCTGCTGTCCTTCTTGGAACAGCTTTGAACCATGTCTGGGCATCTATATGTTCTCTATTACTCTTTGTCACCTTAACTCCAGATGTGGTTTGACCTTAACGGAAAGATGAGTGAGAATGGAGCTGAGATGGAAAAGGGGATTCCAGGGAGACCTAACCGGGGAGGCGGTGGCTTGCCATAGGGGACCAGGGACTCCTGCTGGGGACTTTGGACTTGATCAGGGTGTCATGAGCACTTGGAGTGATGGGACAAAGTGTGGGCAGCCTACCAGGGAGTTTTAGCTCCAGAGGGAAGGAAGCACATTCTGCCCGAGGCTCCTTTCTCCTGAGTTCACCTTCCAGAGCTCAGGAAAAGGGGACATGGGGTCAAGCCTGAGCCTCAGAGTGCCCCCTGGAGCAGCCAGTGCACCCAGGTGAGGGAGAAAGGGCACTGTCCATTGGGGGCTGTGCTCATAGTGTGGTATGAGCTTGCTTTCAGAGTTAGACAACCTGAATTCAGATCTTGGGCAAATGTCCCCCTCCACCCCACCCCCTCCCCAGCACAGGGGATCAAACTCAGAACTTCACACCTGCCAGACAGGCGCTTAAGCTACTGAGCCAAACTTCCGGCCCTAGTTTATTGAGACAGGGTTGCACTATGTAGCTCAGCCCGGCCTTGCACTCGAGTTGTAGTCCAAACCGGCCTCGAACTCACAACGCTCCTCCTACCTCAGCCTCCCGAGTGCTGGGATTAAAGACGTGCACCACCACTCCCAGCTTGGGCAAATTTCTTAACCTCTCTGAGCCTCAAGTTTCCCTGTGTAAAAACATTAACTAGTACCTGATTGGGGCAGGCTTTCCTAGTGCTGACACCAGCAACCCCCCCCCATTTTTTGCAGACCCAGCGACAGTTGCCACCATGCATAAACCCCGCTGCTCCCTGCCTGATGTGCTTGGTCCGGCAGGGCTTGTCAGGCGCCGCAGGCGCTATGCTCTGGGTGGCAGTGTGTGGAAGAAGCGCACTTTGACATGGAGGTAGGTCCTGGTGGCCCCCTGCCTGCTGGGCCAAACCTCCTGGGCACCCTCTCCTTCCACAGCCACCTGCTCCCTCTCTGCCCAGGGTCCAGTCCTTCCCCCAGAGCTCACAGCTGACCCGGGAGACTGTGCGGACCCTTATGAGCTACGCCCTGACTGCCTGGGCTGTGGAGACAGACCTCACATTCCAGGAAATGTCCTCTCAGCACCAGGAGCCTGACATCCTCATCGACTTCGCCGGGGGCTACCACCAAGACAGTTACCCCTTTGATGGGCTGGGTGGCACCTTAGCCCATGCCTTTTTCCCCGGGGAGCACCCCATCTCTGGGGACACTCACTTTGATGATGAGGAGATCTGGACATTTGGGTCAAAAGGTAAAATGTCTCATATTTAAAGAGATCCTCTCCCCAGATCTGTCTGTTACGATGAATGAGTTTTAAATTAATTGATCGATGGCGCCTGAATCAGTCAGGTGTCTCCAGAGAAACAGCAGTAGCAAGTGTGTGTAGAGTGTGAGTGGGTAATGAGATTTGTCTTAAGGGTTCACAGGAATGACTGAGGCTGGAAAGGCTACAATTAGTAAGGCAGGTAGGAAACTGAGGCAGTTTTGTTACAGTCTTAGGGCAGAATTCCTTCCTTCCTAGAACCCTCTGTTCTGTTCGTTTGTTTGTTGAACCCTCTATTTTTGCTCTTACATCCTGAACTTATTGGACGTGGCTCACTTATATTTGGATCCTTGTTTTACCTTAGTCCTGTCTCCAAAATACCTTTACAGCAACATCTGGACTGGTGTTTGATCAAACCACTGAGCACCATGGCATGGCCAAACTGATACATAAAATCAGTCACCGCTGAGGCTTCCTGGTGCCTGGCTCTGAGCTGCACTGACTCAGAGAGCCAAAGCAACTTCTTTGTCCTATAGCTAAGGAGGAAGAGTAACTCTCAATTACTACACACATGGTGACACAGCTGCGGGAAATCTCAACAGAGGAAGTCCTGCAACTGCAAATGCTCAGGGGAGGTGTCAGCCCAAAAGTCTAGGTTGCGGGGAAGTGTTGTCAGAGATGACACCATGACTCTGTTTATTCACTGGTGAGCAGTGCAGGCTGGAGGACATGGTCCTGTTCTTCTGGGGCACACACTGAGGGGGATAAACAATGAGAAAATACAAGCCAGGGAGCTACCCAAGTGCCAGGTCAGGAGGAGCCACCAAGGGCCTGCATGCCCAAGACGTTTTTGCTGAAAGGCAAAAATATGGTACTGGGGGGAGCTCACACAGGGTTGTACTTCCCATGTTAAAAGGATCTTGATTTTACTTTTTTTTTTTTTCCCTGTCCTTTTGAGACAGGGTCTCGCTATGCAGTGCAGGCTGAGCTTGAGCTCACTTTGTAGCCCGGGCTGGTCTCGAACTTGCAATGATCCTCCTGTCTCAGCCTCCCAAGTGCTGGTATTACAGGTGTGTACCACCACACCTGATTTTTTTTTTTTAAAGGCAGGGACTTGCTATACAGTTCAGGTTGGCCTTGAAGTCAATTTGTAGCCCAGAGCTGGGCCTGGTGGCGCATGCCTGTAATCCCAGCACTCGGAAGGCTGAGGCAGGAGGATTGTTGTGAGTTCCAGACCAGCCTGGGCTAGAAAGTGAGTTCAAGGCCAGCCTGAACTGCATAGTGAGACTCTGTCTCAAAAAATAGGGCCAGGGATTTAGCTCAGCAGTGTAAGCACCTGCCTGGCAGGCATGAGATTGTGAGTTTGATCCCTGGTATCAAAAAAAAAAAAAAATGTAGCTTTACCTGGCCTCACTTGATCCTCCTGCTTCAGCCTCCTGAGTGCTGGGATCACAGGCATGTACCACCATGCCTGGCATTAGAAAGGATCTTGGAAAGCAAGTGTGAGAATTTGGACATGGTTCTGAAGGCAATGGGAAGCCATCAGCTGGCTTTGTATTCTAATCTTTTTTTTTTTTTTTTTTTTTTTTTTTTTTGTTTTGCGGTACTGGGGATTGAACTCACAACCTCGCGCCTGCCAGGGCAGGCGCTTAAGCCACTGAGCCAAACTCCCAGCCCTTGGCTTTGTATTCTAAAAATATCTCTGGATCCAGAGGGAAAGGTGGATAGTGGCAGGGAGACAGCAGTTACTACTGCCTGGTTCATGTAACAGACCAGCTGGGCAGTGGTGGAGGGGATGTGAGGGAAGTCAATTAGGATGGCCAAAGATTGGGATCTGATAGGATCCTGGAGACAAGGGACGAAGAGGGTAGGATGATGTCAGGGTCCATCTCAGGATACTGGAGGTTACTTCTGCTGACGTGCATAAGGGGAAGGTGGCCCGAAGGCAGGTTTAGATGGGTGTTTGCAGGGCACTGATTCTCTCTGCGTAAGTGGCACAAACATTGACTTACTTCCACTAGACCCTGGACTCTACTGTCCTAGGTCAGGTTTTCCAGAAGTGGAGCTCCAGCTGGCAATTCGTATGCAAGCAGTTTCTCGGGTATGTGCGGAGTGGGAGAGAGGCAGTAGAGGGCAAAGGGCTGAGCAAGGATGTGGTCTCTGCTAGAGAGGAGCCTGGTCTCCCAGCACTGCAGGGTGCATGGGCTAGCTCTTTCTGTTACCCTATGGGACAGTCATTAGCTGTGGGCTGCTAGAGGTGAAGAGGCTCAGCCATGGCTGGTGGCCAGACCCTGTCAGGATGTCACAAACTGCATCCACAACAGCATGGCACAGTCTATGCGATTAAGCAGGTCAGTTCCTACATTTTTGTTAATGAATTTTTTTTTTTTTTTTTTTTGACACCGGGGATCAAACTCACAACCTTGTGTCTGCCAGGCAGGCACTTAAGCCACTGAGCTAAATCCCCGGCCCTATTTTTTGAGACAGGGTCTCACTATGTAGTTCAGGCTGGCCTTGAACTCACTTTGTAGCCCAGACTGGTCTGGAACTCACAATGATCCTCCTGCCTCAGCCTCCCAAGTGCTGGGATTACAGGTGTGCACCACCACGCCCAGCTCTGAATTGATTTTTGCAGTGCTGAGGATCAAACCTAAGGCCTCACCCATGCTGAGCAAGCCCTTTTCTACTAAGTTACACCCACAGTCCGAGCATCTGGACTTTTTTAAAAAATTAATTTATTTATTAAGCATGTGAACTTTTTTTTTTTTTTTTTTTGGCAGCACCAGGAATTGAACTCACAACCTCGTGTCTGTCAGACAGGCGCTTAAGCCACTGAGCCAAACTCCCGGCCCTAGTTTTTTGAGGCAGGGTCACACTATGTAGCTCAGGTTGGCCTTGTGCTTGCGTTGTAGCCCAAGCTGGCCTCGAACTCACAACGCTCTGCCTACCTCAGCCTCCGGAGTGCTGGGATTAAAGGCATGCATGTGAACTTTGAACCTGAATCAAGTTGCTTGTAGTATGCTGGGCGTGGAGACTGAGGCAGGAGGATTGCTGTGAGTTCGAGACCAGCCTGGACTACAGATCGAGACCATTTCACAAAACAAAACATCACTTGTTTTTTGGTTTTTTTTTGCGGCACCAGGGATCGAACTCACAGCCTCACACCTGCCACACAGGCACATAAGCCACTGAGCCAAACTCCCAGCCCTAGTTTTTTGAGGCAGGGTTGCACTATGTAGCTCAGGCTGGCCTTGCACTCGCGTTGTAGCCCAAGCCGGCCTCAAACTCACAACGCTTCACCTACCTCAGCCTCCCGAGTGCTGGGATTAAAGGCGTGCGCCACCACGCCCGGCTCAAAACATCACTTGTAATGCATACAAGTTATTGATGCTCACTTCACTGAGAAAAGGAGGTGAGAATGGTGCCTGACAGCAGCACCACTTGCAGATTAGCCAGGTGATTCATCCACGGCCGTTTCCTCTGGTGCAGAGTGTGCTCTCCACACTGCTGGCCACTGTCAGAGCTGGGCCTGGGGGCAGATTTTAGAGTTGGAGGGCCATGGTAAGGTCACCAGGGAAAACTATAGCACGCAAAAGTCAAGTACAGTGACCTGGAGCAGTCCATGGATAAGAGATAGGCAGATGGGGAGGAGAAACTGACAGGGATGGCGAATGAACAGGCTGAAAGGTGAGGAAGAACAAGAGTGAAGGAGGAAGTGGTCAGCGATGGCCAGCATAGCAAACAAGTCTAGTAAATGACACAGGCCTGCATTTGGCCATCCAGGTACCAAGTGATTTTTCTTTTTTTTTAAGTGAGAATTGAACCCAGGTCCTTTGCACAGAGCTACATTCCCAGCCCTCTTTATTTTTTATTTTGAGACAGGATCTTGCTAAGTCATGAAGTTGCTGGGTCACAGCTTCAAGGAATGGAAGCTGAGAGGAGAGTGCAAAGGAACTGCCTACCTCTGCAGCTGGCCCGGGGCAGGGATGTGAGGACAGGGACCAGCCACCCTCCCCCCAGCCCCAGCATGAGATTGTTGTGGGCTGGGTTGCATGGTTGTATAACTTCCCAAGCTGCATAGTCTGAGAGGGTGCAGGACCCGGAAGCCTCATGCTGGTAAAGGAGAGCCAATACAAGGAAGGAAGATGAGAGAAGAGATCAAACTGACTGAAATTACAACCTTCCTCTGACTTCTCAGAAGAATTCAGAGTACTAAGAAAACCAAGTCAGAAGGGAAGTCCACAACACGTGCAGTCTGAGTAGGGACTGTCCAGGGCAAGATATATAGCTGAGAGCTGTCTTCGGTCCCAGCCCTACCTCCCACCTTGCTTGCTCTGTGCCTCAGTTTCCCTCTCTGTAGATTGAAGATAAGAGAGGTAGTGGCTTGAGGTAAAGAGACCAAGTGTTTGCTATTCCTTTTAGGACTTGCCTAATTATTTCACTCTTAGTCTCAGCAGCCATCAAGGCCCAAAGGAAACATGCTTTAATACACCAGATAATTTCCAATAATCCTACTTCCAATATTGCTGACCCTAGTTGGAGATTTCCACAAAACAGATCAATATCTGAAAAAAAAAAAAAAAAAAAACCTATGCTTTTTTGGGGTTACTCAGTTCTGTACTGTCTGGGTCTCTTCTGGGTGGGGTTTCTTTCCTAGCCAGAGCCGGATCCTGGTTGATGAAGCTCTGGCCTCCTCCAGCAGCCTGAAGGGGCTCTGTACCGGCCCCAGGGTTGGGTCCCAAGGGGAGAGACTGGGCTCCACCACAGCAAGCTGTGGTCTGAGAGTGCTTGCTGGAGGGAGCTCAGTGTTCTCCATCAGGAGATGCAGGGCACGGAGGAAGGCCAACAGGAGGAGCGGGGGGCGGCGGGGGATCCCAGGGAAGGGGGAGGGTGGCTGTGGCCAGGGGAGTTGGGGGAGGGATGAAGGATGTGGAGAGGTGGGTGGAGGGGAGGGAAGGAGAGAGGAAGTGGGAGGTCCATGACTGGGATGAGGAAATAGTGGGGGTCTCTGACCATCAACTGGAACCAGGACAGCTCCCAAGACAGGAGCTTCCTGGAGAGAACTGCGTAAACTTGGGGTTCTTGTCCCCCAAGTTTCTCTATGCACAGTTTTCCCTTTCTAGAGGAGTAACTAATCAGTGTAAGGCCACCCTGCATCTGTCCAATCTATGGGTTAGTTTAGCCCTGACCCAAGTGTCAGCACTGCCAAACAGGGCTACCTAAAAATATTTGGGTAGGTGAAGGAATACAGGAGTGTCGACATGGCTCGAGGGGTCAAGGCCATGGAGGCCTGGGTCCCCTCCAAAGAGTCTTTTGGCTCTTCCTGGTGGCCAGCAGTCCTTGCTCCCCAGCTTCTCCTCCTGGTGCAGGATGGCCTCAGCTCCAGCCCACTGTCCCCCTCTCTAGATGGTGAGGGCACTGATCTGTTTGCTGTGGCAGTTCACGAGTTTGGCCACGTCCTGGGCCTGGGTCACTCTTCTGCGCCCGACTCCATTATGAGGCCCTTCTACCAGGGCCCAGTGGGAGACCCACACAAGTACCGCTTGTCCCAGGATGACCGAGATGGCCTGCAGCAGCTGTATGGTATGGCAAGCGGGGGGCCTCCTCTGAATCAGCTCTACTGTGGCTTTCCCTTGGTCTCTGCCACAGGCCCATGGAACCCATGCCTGTGTGACTTTATCCCTGCAGGGAAACCACCCCAGACCGCAAGTGACAAGCCCACAAGAAAACCCCTGATTCCTTCTCCCCAGCCCCCAGCCCTGCCCCCTGACAGGTGAGTCCTCCACCAGCTGTGTGACCCAGGATGACCAGCTCCCCAGCCTCTGTCCACCATGAGACGGGGATTGTGGTCAAGGGAGTGGAAGGGCCCCTGGCTTCTGCTCACTCACTTTCCCTCCCCAGCCCATCCACACCTGTCCCTGATAGATGTGAGGGCAATTTTGATGCCATTGCCAACATCCGAGGTGAAATTTTCTTCTTTAAAGGTGAGTGGCTTTAGATGGCCCCTGACCCCTTGTATATTTGGCTTCCTACCTATTTGGGACAACTCTTCCTCTCATGATGGGAGGTTTTCTGGGAAGTGAGATTTTTAGAGGGAAAAAAAGCAAAACAAAATCGGGTAAGCCATTGAGGAGGTGGTCTCCCTGGATTCATGTGCCCTGGATTTCTAGGAGGACCCCCCCACACACACACCCCTGTGAAAGAGCAAGACCTGGCCCTCCCCAGGTTCTGTGTGGGACAGGGCCTCCTACCATGCCACGGCCCCGTGCCCCCCCCTTCACCTGCAGGCCCCTGGTTTTGGCGCCTCCAGCCCTCAGGACAGCTGGTGTCCCGCCGTCCTGCCCGGCTGCACCGCTTCTGGGAGGGGCTGCCCAGCTCTGTGAAGGTCATTCAGGCCGCCTACGCCCGCCACCGAGACGGCCGAATCCTCCTCTTCAGCGGTGAGCGCAGGTGGGAGGGCTCCGGGGAGCCGGGCCGGGGAGCCGGGCCGGGGACCCGTGCTGACCACGCGCCGCCCCTCCAGGCCCCCAGTTCTGGGTGTTCCGCGACCGGCAAGTGGAGGGCGCCGCGCAGCCGCTCACGGTGCTGGGGCTGCCCGCGGGCGAGCAGGTGGATGCCGCGTTCTCGTGGCCGCTTAACGGGAAGACTTACCTGATCCGGGGCCAGCAGTACTGGCGCTACGACGAGGCGGCCATGCGTCCAGACCCTGGCTACCCACGCGACCTGAGCCTCTGGGAGGGGGCGCCACCTGCCCCGGACGATGTCACCGTCAGCAACGCAGGTGGGGGCCCACAGGGCAAGAGGCCGCTAGCGCTTCCGAGCTACGGGCCCTTGGGGCTGGGGTTTGAATCAGGGGTTCGGGGTGGAGTGGAGGATGGCAGAGAACCTAGGAAGAGCAGGGGCGCCATTGCGACAGGTTTGGACCAAACTCCTGAATTGTGTCCTCCCCGCCAACAGGTGACACCTACTTCTTCAAGGGTGCCCACTACTGGCGATTTCCCAAAGGCAGCGTCAAGACAGACTCGGACTCGCCCCAGCCCATGGGCCCCGAGTGGCTGGACTGTCCTGCCCCAAACTCTGGTCCTCGAAGCCCCATACCACCCAAAGCAACCCCCAAGTCCGAAACCTGCGATTGTCCCTGCAACATCAATTTGGCCCCGAGGCGGCTGCCCGAACCCCTCCTGCTGCCTCTCCTGCTCCTGCTGGTGGGAGGGGTGTCCTCTTGCTAAGGGGGGACATCCAGAGCGGAGCAGCCCCCTGCACAGAAGGGGGCCAGGGTCCACCGCGGGACCAGTGTGTGGTTGTGAGCCACTGCCAAGCCCCAGGGTGCGTTTCCACGGCGGGGCTCCCCCGGTGCGGCGCTGGGTGGAGTCTTTGGGGTGGGAAAAGGGGTGCAGCCTAGACCTGACTACCCGCCCACCTTCTCCGCCTGTGGGCACTGGAGGACACCTGCAGGCTGCAGCCGGTCGCCAGGGGGCGCACGCACCCAGTGACCGTAGTCCGCTCTGCCCCTCCCAGTTGGCCCCTGAAATCGCCAGGGGGCGGTGCGGACCCCGCTTCCGGATCCCAAAAGGAGCAGGACGCTGTGAGCTTGGCTAGAGGGTGTGGGTGAGGGCTCCAGCTGACCTGGTGGATTGGAGGCAGGAAGTCCCCTTTGGTGGTTCACAGGAAGGGGACTCTGTCCCAGCCGCGATGACCCAGCAGGACTCCTTTTCCTGGAACAGCCCGGCTGTCTTAGAACACAGTCCGTGGACTCTCCACAGCCTCCCACCCCCACCACATTGGGACCGTGACTAGTGTCTGATTGGGCCTTTAGCTGACACATCAGATCAGGACATTGAGTTGCACCCCCTCATACCCCTCTCTGTGTCTTCAAACCTATTTGGTCTGATCTCCCTGTTCTGCTTCTGCTGTTACAGAAAACAAACCAAACACGGGAAGAAACGGCACTGAGAGGGTTTAGGAGACTGTTACACTGGTGGGCTTGATTGGGATCACTCCCAAAGAGTCAGAACTCCGCCTGGTAGGGTTCTGGGACTTTTATTAGGAGAACAGAGGCACAAAAGTAGATTTGCCACATTATGATTGGAGGGTTGGGTGACATTTTGGGTTGCTAAGGGAATTTAAACATTTCAGGTTACATTGCAAGGCCCTCAGGTATATAAGGGCAGTAAAGACGGGTTACACAAAGGAAAAAATGTTCTGCTATCAGACCTGTCCGGACGTGTTTGCCTGGTTTTGGAGGGCATTCTTGGGAGGCTTTATTTAAAATTTTAATTTCCCTTTTACTACTACATCCCTCTACTGTAAGTGCCACATGGTTGGGCCCTGAAGCAAGATAAGACCTCCTCCAAGGGCCCATGCCTCACAGCCTGGATGACTTAAGTGACGATATGGACGACCCTTCCCACCGCTGGCCTGCCTGACCTCATTTCCAGTCACCCACACCGCAGGCCACACAGCCTAGGCACCACCCAAGACCCAGCAGCCTCCTAAAGTGAACATCCTCTCTATGCCCTTGCTAAAGTGACCACAACTTGGCTCTAGAACAGCTTGACTGCTACAGGCTCAGTGCTACTAGTGGATGGATCTGCTCAGTCATGCCTCCTCAGCACACCTGGCTGGCCCTACAGGGAATTCTAGGGTGAGGAATGGATGAGACCTGGGGCCCCTCATCACCACTACTCCCCAGATTCAGTACCTGCAGCATTGCTTCCGGAATAGTCCACATAAGAAATAATCTGTGGGAATTAAAAATACAGATCCCATACTTGCACCCTGAATCCTGATTTGGGATGAAGTTGGGAATCTGCATTTTAACAAGCTTGGGCAGGATGTGTGCCCTGATGGCCAAGAGAGCTAGCTGTCTCATGGCATTGCTGTGTCCTCCCTCCCAGGCTCCAGTCTCTTCCTGTAATCTATAGGGTCAGGGTGATGGCCTCAGTTGAGAGGTGCCCATTCCCCTCAGAGCTGAGTCAGTTAGAGGACCGCTGTTGTTTCCACCTAGCCCCACTGGTACTGTAGTCCTTTGAGGAGCCCAGGCTGTGGACAGCACTTGAAGAAACAAGGAAAAGTTGGCCCCATTTGTTCCTGACCCTCAGATCAGCATGAGAACAAGAGTCAGGCATCAGGGCTGGGAGTTTGGCTCAGTGACTTAAGTGCCTGTCTGATAGGTGCGAGGCTGTGAGTTCAATCCCTGGTGCCGCAAAAAAAAAAAAAAAAAAAAAGAGTCAGGCCTCTTTTACAAGTTTTATGACCTGATGAATCTAAGCCACTTGGGAGCTATGTGGCCCTCTATCAGATTCCTTTCCAAGTGGGAGGAGAGGGAAACAGTCCCACTCCGGAGGACAATAAAAATAGAAAAAAAGTTCTTCATTACTTCTGAGCACTGAAGGTCCTGGGGTGAAGTTTGGTGGCAGTAACCAGACAGACATAAACTGCTCTGTTTTGCAGAAGTTGGAACCAGGATTGTTCAGGGCAGCGGGTATTAAGTAGAAAGGAGGAGGAAGCAGAGGGAGGAACCAAAAGTTGATTGAGGGGAAGCCCAGATGGGAAAGCTGAGAAACCAAGAGGTTTTCATGGCTACATGTAGACTCCAGTCAGTACTTTATTGCCTACTACACAAAAACATACCAAAGTGATTACTGTTATTTTCTACATGGTACAGTAAAAACAATAGTACAAGCCAGGCGTGGTACCGCATGCCTTTAGTCCCAGCACTCTGGAGGCTGAGGTAGGCGGAGCGTTGTGAGTTTGAGGCTGGCTTGGGCTACAACGTGAGCACAACGCTGGCCTGAGCTACATAGTGCGACTCTGCCTCAAAAAACCAGGACTGGGAGTTTGGCTCAGTGGCTTAAGCACTTGTCTGGCAGGCACAAGGTTGTGAGTTCGATCCCCAGTGCCACAAAATAAATAAATAAATAAATATAAAAAGACCCAAAAAATAAAAGATAAAAAGACACCAAGATTAAAAATGGATAAAGATCTGAGTATACATTCCTCCCAGATAGACAAAAGATCAGCATATGAAAAGATTCTAGAGCATCACTCATGGAAATGCAAATCAGAAATAAAGGGGCCGGAGGTTTGGCTTAGCAGCACAAGCACCTGCCTGGCAAGCACAAAGTCTTCTCTTTTTTTTTTTTTTTTTGGCACCAGGGGTTCAAACTCACAACCTCACACCTGCCAGACAGGCACTTAAGTCACTGAGCCAAACTCCCAGCAAGCACGAAGTCTTAAGTTCAATCCCTGGT
>RJWM01017119.1:0-43854 GCA_004363535.1 Dasyprocta punctata | reverse complement strand
AGTTCAAGGCCAGCCTGCACTACATAGAGACCCTGTCTCAAAAAACCAAAGGAAAAAAAGACCTGGATAATAACTTAGAGGAAACTTAGTTTGACTTTTTTTGTTTTAATTTGCAATGCTGGGCTCCACCCAGGGCCTCTCACTTGCTGAACACACTTTCCCCTGACCTAGGTTCTCAAGCTGTGGCTCAGGCTTGACCCGGACTGAGTGGGACCAACACTTGTAGGCCTCTGCTGGGGGTGGCAATGCCAGTAGTGGGGGGGGGGCATGGCTACTGGGGTCAAGGTCAAGGGAGGAAGAAAAGAAAGGCACGGCCTCCATCCCTTCCAGGGCACATGCCCAGTAAGCTAGGAGCTGCTCACTGGGCCCCGACACCTGCAGAGGCAGCCTCCCTCCAAGCAGCACTGAGCCGGAAATCTAACACTCCTTTGTTTGAGTGGCGAGTGAGAGGAGTGAGAGGTCCCCTGCCCCTCTCCACCTTTCATGACACACCCCTGATCCACCAGGTGAATCCCTAGGCCCAAGGGGTAACATCTGGCTAAACTGCCTGTCCAGGTTCCCTTCAGTGAGATTCTCAAACATCTCCAGAGTAGTTGTCCTGAGTTTCTCTTCCATAGTTTCTGAGCAGGAAGTGTAGTTAGGAGGGAAGAATGGTCTGAGGGAAAATGAAGGTGACGGAAGGAGAGGGCCAGAAATTAGACCGAGACTTTAAAAGCTGGGACAGAGATGGGAGAGCCCTTCCTGGCATGCAGGAGGCCCTGGGTGCCATCCTCCACACAGACCAAAAACAGATTTTTAGAATTGGGCCTATTCCAGGCACGGGGTGCATGTGTGTAATTCCGGTATTCAAGAGGCTGAGGCAGGAAGAACACCGTAAGTTCCTACTTAGTTTAAGGCCAGACTGAACTACATAGGGAGATTGTCAACCCACCCTCAAAAAGAAATTTTGACCCCAATTTAATTCTACAAACTGGAAAGTAGTTCAGTGGTAGAGTTTGTACCGGGAAATTTTAATTTTAAAGTGCTAAATTATGTGCCAGGGGCTGAGCAGAATTCCTTGAGCCCAGGAGTTTGAGGTCAGCCTGGGCAACAAGGCAAGACCTCATCTCAAAAATAAAGAAATGAGCCGGGCGTGGTGGCGCACGCCTTTAATCCCAGCACTGGGGAGGCTGAGGTAGGAGGAGCTTTGTGAGTTCGAGGCCAGGTTGGGCTACAATGCGAGTGCAAGGCGGGCCTGAGCTACACAGTGTGACCCTGCCTCAAAAAACCAGGGCCGTGAGTTTGGCTCAGTGACTTAAGCACCTGTCTGACAGGCGCGAGGTTGTGAATTCAATCCCTGGTGCCGCAATAAATAAATAAATAAATGTTGCCTGGTTTTGCCTTTGATCAATTTTATGTCATGCTAAGTCAAATACATACATGGATGTATACATTTAATAGAAATCATATTATATGGTTCAAACTTTTTTTTTTCTTTTCTTTTGTGGTGCAGGGGACCAAACCCAGAACCCCCCATGCATGCTGGCAGTTACTTTGCCACTGACTACATTCCCAACGCCCTTAAAAAATCTTTTTAAAGGCTAGATGAAGTCTAATGCCACATTTGTCTTCTCTTCCCTTGTTCACCCCTATTCCTATATTTAACAACTTTCTAGTTTCTTTTGGTCTCTTTACAGGATTTATGCAAGTATTATGGGAATACATTATGGAAATGTACCCAGGATATAATAAGTGAAAAGCCAAGCTGAGAGCCATTATATATGTTGCCTTTGGTAACGAAGAGTGGGAAGTTACAGATGAGTTTCTCCTTTGCACACATCCTGGAAAGGGAGACTAAAAGGAACTAGAAAGTCTGGAGGAGGGGAGGGAAGTAAGCGGAGGGGAGGAGAAAGACGGAGCCCTGGCCCAGATGGTGCACGGCTGGAATCCCAGCACTTAGAAGGCCAAGGCAGGAAGGTTGGGAAGTCAACGCCAGACTGGGTGATTCAGTGACTTAGCACATCCCTGCTTAAAAAAAAAAAATCAGGGCTAGGGACTTAGCTCAGTGGCATAAGCACCTGCATGGCAAGTGTGAGTTTGATCCCTGGTACCCAAAAAAAAAAAAAAAAAATCAGAATAAATAAATACAGTCCTTGCTTGTATTTGTTTATAGTAGTCTGTCATGGGGACTACCACAATTTTTTGGAGACCCCCACCCCGCCCAGTTTTTGTTTGTTTGTTTGGAGACAGGTCTTGCTATGAAGTCCAGCAGGTTGGCCTTGAACTCACTACATAGCCAGCCCAGGCTGGCCTCAAACTTACAGTGATCCTCCTGCCTCAGCCTCCTGAGTGCTGGGCCCAGTTTTTGTTTTTAACATTTTATTTTAAATTATTTTTTAGTGCTGGGAATGGAACCCAGGGCCTCAGGCATTCTAGGCAAACATTTTACCATTGAGCCACATCCCCACCCCTTAGTTTATTTCATTGTTTTATTTTGTTTGCAGTGCTGGAAACTAAATTCAGAGCTTTCCTATTGAGCCATGTCCCCAGTCGCCTTATTTATTTTGCAGTTGAGATAAATGTTTGAGACAGGTTCTCACTAAATTGCAAAATTCTCCAAGTTGGGTTTGAATTTATTATCCTCCTGCCTCAACCTCCCATTTTATTTAATATTGATTGATTGAGACAAAGTCTCACTATGCAGTTTATTTTTATTTTTTGAAATGTTTAATCACATCTGCAAAGACTTTTTGTTGCTGTTGTTTTGTCTTTTTGAGACAGGGTCTCACTGTGCAGTTCACATTGGTCTTGAGCTCACTTTGTAGCCCAGGCTGGTCTTGAACTTGCAATGATCCTCCTGCCTCAGCCTCCTGAGTGCTGGGATTAGAGGCATGCACCACCATGCCTGGCTCCTAATGTATCTTTTTTTTGTGGGGGAGGGTTTGGATACCAGGGATGGAATTTACAACCTTGAGCTTGCCAGGCAGGTAACTGTGCTGCTGAGCTTAATCCGTGGCCCCCTAATGTATCTTTTTCTGTTTGTTGTTGTTGTTGTTGTTGTTGTTTATTTTTTGGTCTTTTTGAGGGTCTTGCTATGCTGTTCAGGCTGGCCTTGAGCTCACTTTGTAGCCCAGGCTGGTCTCAAGTTTGCAGTGATCCTCCAGTCTCAACTACCCGAGTGCTGGGATTACAGGCATGCACCACCACTCCCAGCTCCTAATGTGTGTGTGTGTGTGTGTGTGTGTGTGTGTGTGTGTGAGTGTGTGTGTGTGTGTTTGTGTGTGTGGTTTTTTGAGACAGGGTCTCGCTATGCAGTTTAGGCTCACCTTGAGCTCACTTTGTAGCCCAGGCTGGTCTCTAACTCGCAATGATCCTCCTGCCTCAACATTCCAAGTGCTGGGATTACAGGCATGAGCCACCATGCCCAGCTATATCTTTTTTTTCCCCCCACATTGACATTTATTACATAAAATTTCTAGCAAAACAAGTAACAAGTTTAATAAATGAATTCACATTGACAGGTTTTATTTTGATCCATTAGCTAATTTGGAAAAGCCATACTGATCAAAGTGATAAAATTAAAAAGCACCTTTTTCTTGCTACATGTAGTGTTTTTAACTAAAATTCCAAGCTGTTACCGGATGTAAAGTCCAACTGCAGGATTCTTATATAACACAGATTTATCTCTAACATTATTTCAATGTAGTCACTTATACAGATTATTTAAAAACCATATACTCAATTGGGTAAGAAACTGAAAGTACATCTGTGAGAATTATACTCCACAGTAAATACCTCAATTCTCTTGTCACTGAGAAACATAACCTACTCTATCTAAGACATCTTGAGGTAACTTACAACTCTTCATTTTTGGGAAACATTTTTGGTACTTTGGCCAAGTCTGAGGGGATTTTATTCTAAAATCTAGGGCTAGCATTTAAACTCCCAACACTCCCTTCCCTAGGTAACACAATTATGAATATTCAGAAATTCAGATAAATCTTATTTGATTAATATTTCAAAACTGTGCCTGGTAAATGACATTTGAAAAAGAACATATAGAATTAGCTGAATTTTTACTCCTGAAGCTACCTAAACTTATCTTTAGGCTTTATATTTACAGTGCTGACCAGGAGAAATTAAAAAGTTACACTAATTATTCAAACTCTAGTCCAGATGACTGCTTATTAATAAGACTTGCAGTTTATGTAGAAGTGAACCATTACCCTCTAATATTACACTACACTATGTTTTGTAGAGCTAAAAGATACATCAACTTAAATCTTAGGAAGGCAGCACATCATAAGAGTAACAAGTATATATAAAAAGTATCAACATCAGTGGTTTGAATATAAAAATTTATTTTTAAGCCAAAGTATGCAACAAAGAAAGCCTACAGAAAACAGATTTTCCCATCACAATCTGTTGCTTTACCAAATAATATTGTGAAAACACATTCCTTCCATCATCATAAAGTTCTTAAAATACAAAAGAAATTAAATCTGTAAGAAAGTCTAGTAGACCAGATGCTGCTGTTAGAATGTCTGTGTTGGTGTTACGCTTTCAGGACATCCCACGCCATCCACCTCCACTCTAGCCAGCTTGCCCATAGTAACCGCCACTGCCTCCACCGCCACGGCCATAGCCGCCCAAGCTGTCAGGAGTACCATATCCTCCACTGTAACTGCTTCCCATTCCCATCCTTACAACAGATCCATATCCTCCCTGAGTATCCATTTCATCTCTGCCGTAACCTCCCTATGCCAGAACCTCCCATTCCAGAGCCACCTCCAGGAGTAGAATTCAAGAAGAGTTCAAAGTATCTATGTTGCACGTCATTTTTATCTTTAGACATGGCAGCTACTGCATCTTCATGTGTCACAAACTCTACATCGGCTCCAATAACAATGTGAACTCTTATTGGATTTAGTGGTGAGAAGAAATTAGCAATGTCATTTTCTGTTGCTCTAAAAGGCAACCCTCTCACACGTACCACATGACCACCATGAAAACCTGAGCTTGCATCACCGGCTCCACCATAGCCATGTCCTCCCATACCTCTTCCATCTCTCATTCTGTCATCAAGCCATCGTTTCCATAGCCATCATTATTGTAGCCACCAGTCATCAAAACCCCCATAACTTCCACACCCAGCTCCGTATTAACCCCCTCTTCCTCCTATTGGCCTGTGATACGGTCCTGGTCGTTGTCCCAGGAATCTTCTGGATGGATCATAAAATCCTTTGATTTCACTCCTGCTACTTCTGAAAATCTCACTGCGTGCCCTATTCTTTCGTTGTGTTTCCCCAGAGCGTTTTCTGCTATCTCCTTTGAGGCAAACTGCACAAAAGACCTCCCCTGTGCTTCGCCCCTGGTAGTTCACTGTCAGTGTTACCCCATGTGGCACGATTTCCAGCCCCTGAAAGAACTGAACTGCTTCCTTTTGCTGCAACCAAATGGCAATCCACGAAGTCGTACTGTCCCACCACTCACATCATTTAGACCATCATGATTCATAACTCAATCCATGTCAATACCGTTTGATTTCAATGCCCCTTTTACTTCAGATACCCTGACGGGTGATAGCAATGCTGCCTCCCTGTTTCTGGGCTCCTGTCGCGCGGAGGGAGTAGCCGCTGTCTCGCGGACAGCACAACGGTTTTCCCACCCATCTTGGGCGGTGGCAACCGCTAGGGAAGCTGTGCAGCAGACCCCCGACTCTAACTTTTTAACTGACATAAAATTGCATCTATTTATGGGCACCATGTGATGTTTCCATGAGGGCAAACATCCGTCTCCTCAAACAGTTACTGTTCTTTCTGTGAATAGACAGGCACTGTATGTATTAACCCCATGTTCTGCGCACACACAGAGCTCAAGCTCCCGGGTTATTTTAATTCTCTCTCTCACTGCTCACACACACTCATGCCCGTCATTTCACACCCCTGGAGTCTTTCTCAGGCCTGAATTCTCTCTCTCTCTCTCTTTTTTTTTTTTTTTTTTGGTACAGGGATTCGAACTCACAACCTCGCACCTACAAGCAGGTGTTTACACCACAGAACTAAATTCTGGGCCTTATTTTTTTGAGACAGGGACTCACTATGCAGTTCAGGCTGGCCTTGAACTCACTTCGTAGCCCAAACTCACAATGATCCTCCTGCCTCAGCCTCCCGAGTGCTGGGATTAAAGGCATGCACTACCACACCCGGCTCAGGCCTGAATTCTGTCCCACTGTCTGCCTTCTTGCTGTGCATGCACTACTGGGGTGCCAGCCATGAGACCCTGGGCATATACTTCAGGGGAAAAGCCTGGGTTCACTCCCCAGCCACCCCTCCACAAATTTAAACTCCTCAGACAGGCTACATTTTGGGTTCTTCATAACTGTGTGTGGCTGGGGTCGCCACTGTGAACATGGTGATCAGGATATTTTCATCGCTGTGGAGTTTTGGTGTCGATCCAACCACAGAAATCTCAACTTCCTTGGCATGATGGCACATGCCTATAATCCCAGCCCGTGGGAGGCTGAGGCAGGAGGACTGCAAGTCTGAGGTCAGCCTGAGCAAATTAGTGAGAGCCTTTTTAAAATAAAAAATAAACAGGGCTGCGAATGTACCTGAGGGGTAGACTTCTTGCTGAGTGTGTGCAAAGCCCTGTGTTCAAACCCCAGCACCTCAAAATAAATGAAAGACCAATGACTGAGGATATAGTTCAGTGCAAAAGGCTTGTGTTTAATACCCAGTACCAGAATAAATACATAAAAGAAAGAAATTCCAAATTCCTGTTCCAAGCTTGACAATTCTCTGATTGTGTGCAGAAATTGTCAAATGTCTAGCTTCTGTTAAGACTGTCAGCAGTGTGGGAAGGACAGACTAAGGCTTTTCTCCATTCATCTCTAGTACCTGCCCAACACAGGGCCAAAGACATCATATATGTTCAATAAATGTGGAATGAAAGCGCCAAGAGGAAAGAGCTCAGGTAGTAGATCCCAAGGTGTCATTTAGACTCCTTTTATTTTTTTTTTTTTTGGTACCAGGGATTGAACTCACAACCTCACACCTGCCAGGCAGGCGCTTACGCCGCTGAACTAAATCTCCAGCCCTATTTTGTGAGACAGGGTCTCACTATGGTTCAGGCTGGCCTTCACCTCACTCTGTAGCCCAGGCTGGTCTCAAACTCACAACAATCCTCCTGCCTCAGCCTCCTGAGTACTGTCCTTTAGACTCCTAATGCCTTTATGTGTTCATTTGTTGGAATGCTTTTATTTTGTTTTGGTATTTTTTACTTTGAAGCAGGGACTCACTATGTAGCCCAGACTGGCCTTGAACTCAAGATCCTCTTGCCTCTGCCTCTGGAAGGCTGGGATTACAGACTTGCACCACCACACCTGGTTGACTTTTGATATGTATGTGTTTTTAGAGGGTTGTTTGTGTTGCCACTGGGAATTGAGCCCAAGGCCTGATGCATGCACTAAGCATATGCTTAGTCACTGAGTTACACCACAGCCTGTCTGGATTTTTATTTTTATTTATTTATTTATTTATTTTGAGACAGGGTTTTGCTGTGTAGACCAGTCTGGCCTTGAACTCACAGCAATCCTCCTGCCTCAGCCTCCTGAGTGCTGGGACTACAGGTGTGTACCACCACTCCTGGCTTGCTCATTGTCATTTTTAAAAGATAGGAAGACACAAGAGAAAGATTGGATATATAGTGATAATCTTACTTTTTTAAAAGTTTCTTTTAATTAATATGTTTGCAATACATGATAATTCATTCATCTCTATTTGCTGTTTTGGGGGGTTGTTTGTTTGTTTTGTTTTTATTTACTTGCTTATTTTTTTGGAGACAAGTTCTTCCTATGTAGTTCAGGCTGGCCTTAAACTCACTGTGTAGTTGGGGCTGGCCTCAAACTCACACAAACCCCCTGCCTCAGCCACCCACGTGCTGGGATTATGGGCATGACCCACCATGCCTGGTTTATTTGTTGTTTTGTTCAGGGATTTTTTTTTTTTTTTTGAGACGCTGTCTCACAATGTAGCCCAGGCTGGCCTTGAACTCACTGTGATGCTCCTGCCTCAGCGTGAGCACTGGGATTACAGGCATGCGCCACCACCGGCAACCTCACTCACTTTAGGGGTTGGCGCACACACGCATTGCATCTTAATCATTTTTACTTCCTCTCCCCACCCTCCCATCTCCCCCTTTCCATTTTCACAACCTCCTGCCTCTGGTTCCTGTCCTCTAGCTTTTATTTTGCTCTTTATATTATTTGCACTTTGGGTTTCTTATATGAGACAAACTGACCCTTCTTTGATTTAGATCATTTGGAATTGTGGTCTCAAGGCACATCCATTTGCACACAAAGGACTCACGTTTACCCTTCATGGCTGAGAGGCACTCGCGTGTGTATACAGTATATACCACACTCCGCATTTGCTCCCTCCATTCACCTGTTGGCTGCTTCCGAGATTTACCTATTATGAGTTGTGCTGCTGTAAACAGCCATTGTATTTTTCTTGATTATAAAAGAAGCAAAAGTCCAGTGCAGTGGCTGGCATTTGTATTTCCAATCATTTGGGGAACGAGGCAGGAGGCTCCCTTCAACCTGGAGTTCAAGGCCAACCTCGGCAATGTATTGAGACTCCATGTTTAAAAAATGAGGGGGATTTAGCTCAATGACACAAGTGCCTGCCTGGCAAGTGTGATGTTGTGAGTTAGATTCCCAGTACCCCCCCCACCAAAAAAAAAATTAGGTCTGGAAATGTAGTTTACGGATAGAACACTCAGTCAACATGTGTAAGGCCCTGGGTTCAATCCCCAGCACCAAAAAATAAAAATAAGGCCAGGCATGGTGGCACATGCCTGTAAATGCCAGCACTGGGGAGGCTGAGGCAGGAGGATCACTACAAGATTGAGGCTACCTTAGGTGACTCAGTGAGTTTATAGGTCCAGTCTGCCCTACAAAGTGAGACCCTATGTTAAAAAAAAAAAAAAGAAATTAAAAAATAAAAGTAAAAAGCAAATTAAAGAAGTACAAGTTTTTTTATTTTTGTTGTTGCTGTTTTGTTTTGTTTTGTTTGTCTTTTTGAGACAGGGTTTCACTATGCAGTTCAGATTGGCCTTGAACTCACTTTGTAGTCCATGCTGACCTCAAACTCATGGTGATCCTCCTGCCTCAGCCTCCCCAGTGCTGGGATTACAGGTGTGTGCCACCACAACTGGCTGGTACAAATTCATTACAGAAAATAAAGAATAAAAATGAGAAAGAAATTTCCTCTTCAAACTTGCAGAGATAATCATTCTAAAGTACTTTTTAAAATAAAAACTTTTGTTTGATTATTTGAGACAGACTCTCAGGCTGGTGATATAATTCAGTGGTAGAGCATTTGCCTAACTTGCACAAGGCCCTGGCATTAGATCTCCAGCATTGTAAAAAACATGCACGATAAAACAAAAAGCAGGATCAAAATGTTGTCTAGGCTGGCCTTGAACTCTCAGTGATCCCCTTGCCTCAGCCTCCCAGGTACTGGGATTACAGATGTGCACCATCATACCCAGCATGCCTTTCTTTTTTTCTTAGATAAAATCATCTTATAAATACTGATTTTAAAACCTACTTTTGTACTTATATCATGAATGTTTGGTTTATTTCAAAAAGCATCCTGTAGGGGCTGAGGGTATAGCTCAGTGAGAGGGTATACGCTTAGCCTGGGCAAGGTCTGGGTTTCCATCCCCTGCACCCAATATAACTAACTGAATAAAAGAGCATCTTGTAATTGATAGCTATGAAGAATTCCATCAGGTAGATGTGGTTCAGTCTGCCCAACAAAGTCTCATAGGGATGACCCTATGACTATGACCCATGTGGGTTAGAAAAGGAAAATTTATCACAGGAATGGAAATAATACCAAATAACATATGGTATCAGGAAGTCAGATGATTTTTAATTTTACTTTACCCCATAACCAACATAAATACCTTCCCCGCGTCATAAGCAGCTCTGAGCCAGGTATGATGGCACATACCTGTAATCCCAAGGCATTGGAAGGCTGAGGCAGGACGACTGCAAGTTTGAGCCCAGCCTGGGCAAATTAGTGACTTAAGGAGATCTTGTCTTAAAATATTAAAAAGGGGAGGGGAGTTCTGGGGGTGCAGATCAGTATGAAGCCCTGGGTTCAAAACAATGAATCAAGAAACAAGAAACCAGCTCTGACCACGGCTCTGCCTTCAGTCCCTCAGCAAGCTCGTGTGCACAGCCTTCTGTAGGATGAGTCTGGATCCAGGTAAGAGATGCTGCACAGCTCTGGGTCTGTGAAGTGAGGGGCTCCACACGTGACTGGAGCAGATGAAAGCCTGCACAAGCAGATTCACACCCCATGTCGGTCAGAGCATCCCCTCCCTCACAGACTGCACCCCCTTGCGAAGGGCAGGGTGTGGGAACTGAGTCACTGCTGCCCTTCACCCTTCCCCATTTGTGTATCTGACAACTGTCCTTCCCCAGAGGTTTCTCAACACCCCGTAAGTGAGATTCCCAAGCTCAGAGCTCTCTGGAAACTTGCAGGGCAGGACCCAGAGTCCTAAAAACACCTTCCCAGCTCAGCTCTCCAAGACCGGGTCCATCCACAAGCCAGCAGGCTCCTCCAAGCAGGCCTCGCCCATCTCTGACCCAGCTCACCCAACCCCTGCTGCTGGAATTCTAATCTCAGCAGCAACACCACCAATTGTGCACTGGGTAAAGTGTCACTGTTACCACTTTGTCTCTGACTCTTGCTACTGATGACAGTTGTCACAGCGTTTTCCATGATAACCAACAGCTGACCACAGCATGCATGCAGTGGTCCGCCACCACTGTTGTTGGCTGTTCCCAGACCCTAACCCTGCCTCAACCTTGGGGCCATCGCCAGAGTTTAGGAGATGCAGTCTCCAGGCTACCCCGAGACTCATTACCAGAGGTCCTCTCCGGTGGCAGCCTGGATTTGTCATCCCCGTGTGTAAATAGCTTTGATGATGGCCAAATCTTCAGCATGTGTGGTACGCTTCCTCAATCTTTGTAATGCAGCACCCGCCTTTTATTTTGTATCTTGTTCTTTCCTTTTTTTTTTTTTTTTGGTATTGGAGATGGAATCCAGTGCCTCACGTTAGGCAAGCACTCTACTACTTAGTCCCTTTGATTTTTTAAAATTAAGTTTATTGGTACAGAAGCCGGGTGTGGTGACGCACACCTTTAATCCCAGCACTCAGGAGGCTGAGGTAGGCGGAGCATTGTGAGTTCGAGGCCGGCTTGGGCCACAACGTGAGCGAAAGGCTGGTGTGAGCTACATAGTGCGACCCTGCCTCAAAAAACCAGGGCTGGGAGTTTGGCTCAGCAGCTTAAGCGCCTGTCTGGCAGGTGCAAGGCTGTGAGTTAGATCCCCGGTGCCGCAAAAAAAAAAAAAAAAAAAAGTTTATTGGTACATTTTAGGTATACGTAATGATCACATTCATCATAGGGAAGTTATACCTGTACATGACATAACTTGATACCCCATTGTTTTTTTTTTGTTTTTTTTGAGACAGTCTCAATTACTCGGTCTGGCCTCAAACTTGTGGTCCTGCTTCAGCCTTCTGACTAGCCATGATTACAGGCATGAACTGCCATGCCCAGTGTCTTCACATCTCTTAGTGTCCAGCTACACCAGCTCACAAGCTTTTCCTAACACCCCTTGCATGTAGGCCACCTAATCTTTGTTAGTGCCACTCCACATGACCTCAGTGGGCTTTTCCGGCTCAACCTGGCAAACACATCTATGGTTTATTTTTTTTTTTTTCCAGCACCGGGGATTGAACTCACAACCTAGTGCCTGCCAGACAGGCGCTTAAGCCACTGAGCCAAACTCCGGGCCCAAGTTTTTTGAGGCAGGGTCACACTATGTAGCTCAGGCTGGCCACTGGCATTGTAGCCCAAGCCAGCCTCGAACTCACAACCTCACAACACTCCTCCTACCTCAGCCTCCCAAGTGCTGGGATTAAAGGCGTGTGCCACCATGCCTGGTTTCACATCTATGGTTTAAAAGCTGGATCAGGATGGGTGTAATGGCACTCGCTTGCAATTCCAGCACTTGGGAGGCTGAGGCAGGAGGATCACTGTGAGTTTGAGGCCAGCCTGAACTGCATAGCAAAACCCTATCTCAAAAAGATTAAAAAAAAAAAAAAAAAAAAAAGCTGGATCAAATGTCACTCTGATAGCTGGGCATAGTGGCATGTTCTTGTAATTCTGGCATTCTGGGAGGCTGACACAGGAGGATTACAAATTCAAGCCCAAACTAGGTAATCTAGCAATTTAGCAAGAACCTCTTGCAAAATAAAAACAGAAGTCGGTGTGATGATTCATGCTCGTACTTTTCTAGAGAGCCTGAGGCAGGAAGATCACCATGAGTTCGAGGCCAGCCTGCATAGTGATAATGTATCTAAAAAATAAAAAAAGAGAGCGATATGTCTGGAGGTCCCATGGATCTGTCTCCTTCTTCAACAGTGTTTGGAGGGAACAGACCCGGGGACTCCGTTTTTTTTAATCTTCCATCCACCTTCCAGGTACAAAGTTTGGGACCATCTTCTCCACCATCTCCTCCGTCCAGGACTGGCCAACACTGTTATTTTGTGGGTAGCTCCTTACTGCTGATCAGTCATGACCTCTCAAATTCGTCAGAATTATTCTACCGTGGTGGAGGCTGCTGTCAACCGCTTGGTGAACCTGCACCTGTGGGCCTCCTACACCTACCTCTCGCTGGGCTACTACTTCGACCGTGACGATGTGGCTCTGGCAGGCGTGGGCCATTTCGTCCGTGAGCTGGCCAAGGAGAAACGCGAGGGTGCTGAGCATCTCCTGAAGATGCAAAACCAATGCGGTGGCCGCACACTTCTCCAAGACATGCAGAAGCCTTCTGAAGATGAGTGGGGTAAATGCTATGGAAGCTGCCCTGACCTTGGAGAAAAACCTGAACCAAACTCTTCTGGATCTTCACGCCTTGGGCTCTGCCAAGACAGATCCCCCTGTCTGTGACTTCTTGGAGAACCACTTCCTAGATGAGGAGGTGAAGCTCATCAGGAAGATAGGTGACCACCTCACCAACCTCCGCAGGCTGGCAGGCCCCCAGGCGGGGCTGGGCGAGAACCTCTTGGAAAGGCTCACCCTTAAGCACGACTAGGAGTCCCCAGCCTCTGAGGGGCTCCTGCATTACATGGCATCAGGGATTTGGCCTGACCCTTTCCCTCCAGCCACAAGGCAGTTTTTTTTTTACCTCTTTGGAGCTCCCTCCCCTCCCAAATCTTTTTTTTTTTTTTTTTTTTTTGTGGCACCAAGGTTCGAACTCACTTCACACCTGCCAGACAGGCGCTTAAGCCGCTGAGCCAAACTCCCAGCCCTAGTTTTTCGAGGCAGGGTCACACTATGTAGCTCAGGTTGGCCTTGTGCTGGCATTGTAGCCCAAACCAGCCTCGAACTCACAACGCTCCTCCTACCTCAGCCTCCCGAGTGCTGCAATTAAAGGCGTGCGCCACCACACCCGGCTTTAAAATTAATTTAAAAAATTTTTTTTTGCCCTGCTTGTTTAAAACCCAGACTCCCATGTTATGTTAACACTCTTCTTTATTGAGTCTTTCCAGTTAAATTTTTGCTTTATTTTATTTTATTTTATTTTATTTTGAGACAGGGTCCCACTATATATAGTTCAGGCTAACTTTGAACTTGTAGCAATCTTCCTGTCTCAGCTTCCCAAGTGCTAGAATTACACGTGTAAGTCACCGCATCTGTCTGCCAACTATTTATGTTTCTTTGCAAAACTGGGCATTGTATCCAGTCTTTTCACTGAGCTACATCCCTGGTCTGTTATTATCATTACTGTTATTATTATTTGGAGTACTGGGGATTGAAACTGGGGCCTTCGTATTGAGTTACATCTCTAGCCTCTTTTTATTTATTTGCTTTAATTAAAAAAAAATTTTTTTTTTGAGAGTGCCTTTCTATGTAGTTCAGGCTGGCCTTGAACTCACTTTGTAGCCCAGGCTGGCCTCAAACTCAAGGCGATCCTCCTGCCTCAGTCTCTTGTGTGTTAGGGTTATAGGCGCGCACCACCACACCCGGCTTCCCACTTACATAAGCAGCTCCCTGTGGGTAGGAGCTAAGGACCTATGCTTCCTTACAGCATCGGGTGAACACACAACACACTCTGAATGTACACTGAGATACTGCTGGACCCCTAAGGCAACTCACGCCAGTCCAGTTAACTTCACAAAGCGCCTCCTTCCACGGGACTTGGGATTCTGCAGTGACAGCTCCGCGATCCCGAGAGACACCACGAACCCCGAAAGGGCCCACGCACCGGAGGCCCGGTAGGGTAGAGTTGGGAGTAGCCACCTCCCGGTCCCCGGGGAAGCGTCCTTGTGTGGGCACCGAGGGCGGAGCAGCCCTTTCCAAGCGGGGCGTTGCAGTCTTGGGCTGCCCAGGACCGCAGGTCCAGGGATGGGGTTAGGGCGCCACCCTGGCGGAGAGGAAGGGCTCAGCGCGAGGCTCGGGGAGCCTGAGTCCGCCCGGGGCGGGGTTCGGCCTGGAACTGGCAGCTGAGCCCGCGGGAGGTCAGGAGGTTGCGCGTGGGCAGCCTGGGGCGCTTGCCCCTCGCCGGTGCCCCCTAGCGGACGCCCCGGTCCCCTTCCCTGGGTCCCCTCCCCTGGCGGTCCGGCCCTACGCCCTCGCGCCGCCTTCCGCACCGCCCGGCCCTCATTCCGTGCATTCCGCGCCCCTCGCTGACCGAGGCCGGGCTGGGCAGGGCCGCGCGGGCAGGTGAGAGGCGCCCGCCCGGCCGCGCGTCCTCCCCGCGGGCTCCACCGCCGGCCCCGGCCGTGCGTCGCCGTCGGTCCTCCGGCAAGGCTCCTCCCTCTGCGGCCGCTTGGCTCCGCGCGTCTCTTCGGCAACGGCGTCCCAGCCCGAGCTCCGCGCCCACTCTGCCTTGCCGAGCGCGCCGGAGAGGGGGCGCCCGCCAGACCACAGCCCCGCACGCCCCCTGCTCCCGGGACCGGTAAGGCTGCGCGGGACTGAGGGACGCGCTGAGGGGCGTCGGTGCGGGACGGGACCGCGAGCGCGCGGGGCACGTGCCGGCGGTGTCACCGAGGACCGGAGAGGCGGCACAGATTGCAGGGTGCGGCTGGGGGCGCTGGGTCCCGGGAACTCGTGGGGAAGAAGTCCGGGCTGCGGACAAGACCAGAGAAGCGGACGCGAGCGCACAGGCGACGCAGTCCCAGCGCCCGAGTCCTTCTTGCAGGCGTGAGCTGATGACCCGCGTGGTGAGCGCGGACCACGCGATTGTGGGGTTCCTGCGAGGGTCGCTTCCCGGGGCTCTGAGTCACCGTGTTCCGGGCAGAGGAGGAAGGGGAGGAGGAGGGACCGCGGGAGCAGGGCTGCAGGAGCAGCTTGCAAGCGCGAGGGCCCCGGAGCGCACCGGCTCGCGTCTCTGGTGAACGAGGCCACGCCAGCCCGACTGTGCCCGCTTCCTTAGCTGGGGTGCGCGTGTTTGTGCGGAACGAGAGGGACTGTGTGCGAGGACCCCTACTCGAGGAGGGTGCTGTTTATCGAAACCTGGGTGCCTAAGCCGGGTTCCGATGGTCTCTCCGAGAGGCTGTTCGTCCCGGCTCCGACTTCTCTTTGCCACTCCTTTGTTTTCGGGTGGTGACTGGGGGGACTCCGACTGTAGGGTGGCAGTTTGTGGCCCCAGGCTCCTTTTCCTCCCCCTGCAGAGCGGAGGGCACTGTCTACACCTGCCTCTCCCCGCAGCTGTCCTCCGAGAGAGAGCGGAGTCTCTTCTTGCCTGGAATAGTTTGTAGAACACGATGGCGGGAAGCTAAAAGAAATTGAGATCTTTGCCTTCAGATGTTGGACTGGTTGTTGGGAATGTTGTGGGGTTGGACGTTCTAGAAAGCAGAGACCATTTTGACTCTTGAGATGTAGGTTCGTCCCAAAGACAAACGAGTCCATGTTACCAACCTGAGGACGGTTCAGTGGCCTTGGAACTGAACAGGCTATGGAGTGAAGAGTCGTCTTTTTCTGGTGCTGGGATGAAGCCAGAACTTCCTGCCTGCTGGAAAGGTCTTCTGCAACCCCGAGCTACCTCTCCAGCCCCAAATCCCTTGTTCTTTACCCTTTGCTCTCCTGATCAGCTCATTAGTCCCAGTGGGAGGTGAGGGTTGCCTGATTGAGGCCTTGCTGTGTCCAGGGTATGTGCAGAAATGACATTGTGTGGTGGGTGATGGGAAAGGGGGGTGCTGGCATACTTGGATGGGGTTCTTTATTCCTGGAAGATGATAAGGATGGATACCAATAATGTTCAGGTCTGCTTGGAAGGGTGGAGCAAGAACCTGTCAGAGGGGTGAGGACTGTTGTCCTCTGCCGGGGGGCCACCCTGAGGAGTGGGAATTCCGACCTGTTTAGCCGGAGGTGCAGTGGCCTAAAAGCACAGATAGGGGAAAGAGTACAGGTGTGGAGTCAGGCAGATCTGGGTACAAATCCCAACAGTTACTACCTTTAAGGCCCTAGCGCCTGAACGATAATAATTAATACCTGACCAGAAAGTTTGTTGTGAAAACTGACAATATATCCTCATTTCCCCCCCCCCCCGGGGATGGTAGGTGGTTTTAGTTTGACTTGGGTAGTGTCTCGTGGGTCAGGTAAGGTCTCTCAGCTGCTGGGGAGGGGGCTGTTACACTGGGATCTGAGACTGCGGGCTTCGAGGGGCCAGGAGCTGCTCCATACACCCTGCCTGGCCCTGTTTCTCCTCCAGCTTCTGTGTTACTTTGCCAGGTGGAGATTTTTTTTTCTTTTTGATGATGGTGGTACTAGGGTTGAACCCAAGGCCTTCACAATGAGCCACATCCCCAACCCTTTTTGATTTTTTTATTTTGAGACAGGGTATCACTAGGTCACCAGTTCCCACAGGCTGGTCTCAATTTGTGATACTCCTGCCTCACCCTTCTGTCATTATTATTATTGGTACCGGGTATTGAACTCATGACCTCGCACTTGCCAGGCAGGTGCTTATGCCACTGAGCTAAATCCCCAGCGCCTCTCCTGTCATTCTTATGATGATGATGATTTTTTTTTTTTGGTACAGGAATCAAACTCAGGACCTTGTGGTTGCTAGGCAGGAAATATTATTATTATTTTTAGTACTGGGAATTGAACTCAGGGCCTTGTACTTGCCAGGCAGATGCTTATGCTGCTGAGGTATATCCCAGCCTATGATTATCATTATGTTATTATTGTTACCTTTTTTTCTGTGGTGCCAGGGATTGAATTTGGGGTCTGGCTCACCATAAGCACGTAGTTCTGTCTCTGTGCCACACCCACAGTCCTCCCTATCTTTTTAGATCTGAGATGCAAATGTCACATCCTCTTTTGGCTTCCCTTCTGGAGTCTTGCTGGTGACTGTCCTGAAGCCATAACTATTGCCAAACTTGTGGCTTCTCCTTCCTAGGGGAAGTAGAGGACAATTGGCTTCTGGCTGTGGGCCTTGCTTTTCTCGTCACTGAAGCCGGCCTGGTGGCAGTTGGAGACTCAGGCTTGTGAGGGTGGCTTTACCTTGCCTGCCTTCCTTGCCCCCGTGACCTTGTGTTGGCAGAGGTTAGCTCCCTTTAAAGCTCTGAAATTGGAGCTGAAACAGCTGCTCTCGGCACCCCCCCACCCCCACCCCAGTCTCCAGCCCTGGGGCCCAGGTAGAGGTGGGGGTGGGGTGGGGCAGGGCAGGGCAGGGCAGGACCTTGCTGCTGGGATCTCAGAGCCTCCAACTCCTTTATTCTGATTCCAGGGTCTCCTTGACCCCTTATGAAAGGGCATTGCTTCCCTTGCTTTTGGCTTTCCTGTCTGCATCTTGGGGAGATTCTGATTGTACCTGTGTGACTGCCTTGGGAGGCACTGTATCTTCGGAGTATTTCTTGCCAGGATCCCAGGCTAAGGTCTGTGCCCACACCCTCTCCGACAGCCTCCTGGAGAGGTTGCTGGCTAGGCTGGGCTCCCTAGGGAGGACGTGGGCAGGTAGGCGGCCCCCAAGGGTGGGGACTCACTTCCTTTGACCCAAACTGCATGGGAACAATAGACTTCAGAGGAGTCACCAGGGCCGGAAATGGGAGTTGTGCTGAGGCTGGGGTGACCCTCTTGGGGGATGGGATTGCATATCCGGTCAAGTGTTGGGGGCTGTGCACAGGGCACGGGGAGGGGCTGATGACATTCCGGTTGGGTCTCTGGGGTGGGACCCTCCTCCCAAGGGGGCTGCTGTGGACTTGTAGTGAAACCAGAGCTCCAAGGGCCCATTATTTGGCAGTTTCCTGCTTTGTGTCCTTCTAGCAAAGATCAAGTGGTGTCTGCCAGCTTCCTGTATGCCAAGCTCAGCCATACCAGCTCCGTGCAGTCTCCATCTTCCCAAGCCCCTGAGATATCTTCGTGAACCGCTCTGGCCAGGCTAAAAGGCCAGTGTTGTTTCTTCCTGGCTGTGCTCCATCTTGGCACTGAGTCTGAGCCATGGTTGATGTGGAAGCGATGTTGTTGGGCAGAGCTCTGGGTGGGGAGGCCCAGGCCTGGGCAGCTGGGCGACAGGAGAGCATTTCTTCAGCCGTCTGAGCAGGACAGGCAGCGGCTGGGACATCCGGGAGCAGGAGACTTAACTCACGGATTTTCGGGAGAACCGAGGGGTGCTGTGCTTGCTTGGGAAGTGGCTGTTGCTGTGGGCAGCTCTGCTGGAGTGCAGGCTGAGTCCAGAGAGAAGTCCCAGGAGCAGCCACAGAACCCTGCTGGGACCCGGGAGGCACCCAGTGGATTTCTTGAAGGGGCTGAAAGTGACACAGTCAGCTTCATTTGCTCCCTTGCTAATTCTAGGTCAGATTTTTCTTTTCTTTTTCATTGTTAAGGATTCAGCTTGGGGCTTGGTGCATGCGAGGGTGGTGTTCTACCACTGAGCTACATCCTCACGAAATGCAGCTCTGTGGGTCAGAGTTTTTGGTGTGATTTGTTTTGTTTTGCTTTGCATCACTTCGTTTTGTGACAAGGTCTCACTTTGTACTTCAGGCTGGCCTTGAACTCACTACTTAGTTTAGGCTGATCACAGTGATCCTCCTGCTTCAGCCTCCTGAATGCTGAGATTACAGGCATGTACCACCATGCTCAGCTGGTCAGATTTTTGAACAAAAAGGTCCATGGACACTTTGAAAGTGAAACCAACATGTATTCACGTTACCAAGTCTCTGGGAACAAAACTAATTTGGATGGAGGAATATTCAGCAGGTATTTACTTTACGTTTTTGTTATGGTTTGTGTCTAGATGTCCCCCCAAAGCCTCATGCAGTCATGGGGTTTTTTTGGAGGTGGCTGAGTCTACAGAGTGTGTGATTGATTTATAGTACAGTGCTGGGATTAAGGGTGGGCAATTGCCAGATCAGGCCGATTGAATTGGTACCACCCTAATCCCGGTAGACTGGATACAATATAAAGCAGAAAGAGGCTTGTTTCTCCCTCTCTTGCTGCCTTTGCAGTCTTCCACTGCCATGAACTGTTGTTGCCCCTCAGCCATGTGCGACTTTGCCTTGGAGTCACCCACTTATGGACTGAAATCTCTCTTTACATACTGTGAGCCAAATAAACCTTTCCTCCTTTAATTTTAGGTGTCGGGTGTTTTGTCTCAGCAACAAGAAAAATAACTAAGATGCTTTTGCAGTGCTGGGGTCTGAACCTGGGGCCTCATGAGTGCTGGGCAAGGGCTCCACCGGCCCGTAGGGAAGGATTTTCAGTCTTGTGATTTTTTTTTTTTTTTTTTTTTTTTTGCGGCACCGGGGATTGAACTCACAACCTCGCGCCTGCCAGGGCAGGCGCTTAAGGCACTGAGCCAAACTCCCGGCCCTGGTTTTTCGAGGCAGGGTCGCACTATGTAGCTCAGGCCAGCCTTGGGCTCGCGTTGTAGCCCAAGCCGGCCTCGAACTCACAACGCTCCACCTACCTCAGCCTCCCGAAGTCTTGTGATTTTCTTGGGAACAAGAGCAAGGTGGTCTGGTGACACAGCTGTCAGTTGGATGTTTAACTGATTGAACAACCCCCTGGGTGTTGATACCAAGCTGGTGGCACCCAGGCAATTTCTAGTGACATAGCTAGGGGATCTCTGACTTGGTTTTCTGCCTATGCAGTGGGTGGGGAAGACACTTTGGACAACAGAACCAGAATTCAAATCATCTCAGTTGACTGCTGAGAGTGAGCAGATGGATGAACTAAAATATTTCTTCTAATTCTTAAAATTAATACAAACTCAGAACATTTGGAAAAAAAGAAATTCACAAAGAAGGAAACCAAATAGTACATAGGAACACGACTCAGGGACAGGCCAGTGTGTGATGACTTCTTGTTAAGGAAAACATTAGACCCTGTGACACTCTAGGCACACTGAGAGCCACATCTGGTTTTCAAAGGTGGGACATCCTCTGCTGTTAAGAATTGAGCTTGTCAGACGTCACACAGTGGTAGAGCACTGACTTTGCATGGGCAAGGCCTTGAGTTCCATCCCCAGCATTTCCAAAGAAAAAAAAAAGAATGGAGCTTGTTATTCCATGGTTGTGTCCTTCCCCACGCCCCACGGTACCGAGGATTAAATCTGGGGTCTTTCACTGAGCTACATCCCTGCCTTTTTTATTTTTTATTTTGGGATGGGATCTTACCTAAGTCACTAGGTACTTGGGAAACTGAGGCAGGAAGATGGAACATTTGAGGCCAGCCAGGGCAATTTAATGAGACCATCTCAAAGTGAGAGATGAAACAGGGCTGAGGATATAGCTCAGTGGTGAGCTGCGTCTGGGTCCAGTCCCAAGCACGCCGCCCCCTCACATAAAACCTAGAAGGGAAGGCAGTGGTAACACGCTTACCTAGCATGTACAAGGCCAGGGCTTCCCTCCCCAGCTACCGCAAAGTAAATGAATGAGTAAGCCATGTGAAACACCAACTCCCCATGAGAAACATAACTGTTCTGTACTGCAGATATGTACTAATAACAACAAAAGCTGAGAAAACAATTGGAAAAAAGTAAAAACCCGGGTAAAATGAATTGTATTACTATATTTTACTTAACCTGCTGTAGTACTATGATTTTAACACGAGTTTCCAAGCTTTCCTAGACAGCGTGGGTATTGTACACCTAGAAGCGCATCTCAGTGTGGACTGGCCACACCCAGGCTTTGCAGGGGTGCCTGCCGGGTTTGAGGCCCTCTCTCATCAGCTGCACGGCCCTGGGCAAGCTCCCCAACAGCTCCACATCTCAGCTTCCCCTTCTACAGAGTGATGTCAGTGGAACCAGCTCCACAGTCGATGTGAAGGTTAAGTGGGTTAATGTGTATGAAATGCTTAGGTTTTTTGCCTGGCACCTCACCTTAGACGCTTCGTTGTTCCTGGGAGCCAAGGCCTGACATCCACAGTTTAAAGGAGGAGACGTTCATTTTGGCTCACCTTTCAGTCCGTGATCAGCCGGGAGGAGGGCTGCTTGAGTGCTGCTGGTGACCTGGCAAAGGAAAGCAGGGCGCCAGCGTGGAGCTGGGGAGAGACAGAAACCTCCTGCTTCCTCCTCCAGCGCCTGCTTCTTCTGGCCAGACCCCATCCCTTAACAGCAAGCCAGCTATAAACCCATGTAATTCAGTCACCTTCCAGAACCCCGCCTGTAAGCATATGAGGCTCTGTATAAACCATAACACACCTACTAAGTACTATTGTGTTTGTCAAACAAATGGTCCTTAAAAACTAGACAGGTTGAACTGGGCATGGTGTCACATGCTTGTAATCCCAGCACTCAGGAGGCTGAGGCAGGAGAATCACAGCAAGTTCAAGGCCAACCTGGAGTATATAGCTAGACCCTGTCTCAAAAAGCCAAAAAAAAAACACCAAAAAATTAGACAAACTAGAATAATTGGGAGGGGCTGGTGATACACTTGGAAATCACCATTTGTGCAAAGAGTGGCCCTGTAGAGTGACTGATGGTCAGGTGAGGGTAGTTTCGCTTTGTGAAAGTGACTGCTGATCAGATAGACAAAATCAGTTATTGCTGTTAGAGAACCTGCCTAATGACAGGACAGCTGCAATGGGTGTGTCCTGGCCATGTGTCCCCAGGCTTGGAACTGTGCTGGTTGGCACGCCAGAAACCCAGCATCCTCAGAAATGCTCCATCATCAGCTGCGTGACCTCATGTTGGAATAGGCACTCAAGTCACTTCAGTGCTGTAGTTTAGGCCATAGCTGCGCTGCTCATGAAAGCTGTGTGTGTTGGTGACTTCCTGTTCCTCCCAGAATGTGGCCAGTCCCTGTAGGGCCAGCTTTCTTCTTCTGGCCCGAGGCCTCCGCCAGCCCTCAGCAGTTATAGGGCACCTGTGTGCCTGGCACTGGGCAGATACCTGTGGGAGCCCCGGTCCTTCTTTCAGGAGCTTGGCCTTGGTGGGGAGATAGACTGCATAGCTAATGCTGATAGCCTGGGGGATGAAAGAAGGGCAGGTTGAGAGCAGGGGGTGACCTGTTCTGTAGGGGCCCAGAGGGCTCAGGGATCCACGGAGGAAGTGATCGAGCTGGCTCTGAGCATGGGGAGGTCAGAATCACTGTGGGTGTGTGGGGTCAGGGACATGGGCCAGCAGAAGGCCAGGTGTCTGAGCGGAGAGAAAGACTGCAGAGAGCCATTGCCTTGAGTTAAGAGAGGATACGGGCAGGCGGAGGGTTGGCATGAGTCCGATGTGAGCTGCACCCTTAGGGCAGAATAAGGAGGACTTGACTTTTTCTTTTTTTGTGTGCTGGGGATCGAGCCTGGGGCCATGTGAATGCCATGCAAGTGCTTTACCACTGAGCTACCCTTGAGGCAAGGACTTCCTTTAAATTTATTTTTAATTTACATGCAGCAAAAGAGAGTCTCTGGTATTCATTTGACAAATATACAGAGTGGTTTATTCACCAGCAAGTATAGAACAGTTCATAACCCCAAATTTCATTTGCAGTCATCTCTTCTCTGTCCCCGCCATGCCCATCCTCATCCCCTGGGAATAACGATCTGATCTCAATTCCTATAATTTTGCCTTTTTAAGAATGTCTTGGCCCGCCTTTAATCCTAGCACTCCAGAGGCTGAGGCAGGAGGATCCTTGTGAGTTCAAGACCAGCCTGGGCTACACAGTGCGCGTTCAAGGCCAGCCTGAACTGCATAATGAGACCCTGTCTCAAAAAATATGGCCAGGGATTTAGCTCAGTGGCCTAAGCGCCTGCCTGGCAGGCACAAGGTTGTGAGTTCGATCCCCAGTACCAAAAAAACCCGCCCCCCCCAAAAGAAAGTCATGGCCATCCTGAACTACATAGTGAGACCCTGTCTCAAAAACAAAACAAAACAAAACAAAACGGAAAAAAACCGTGGTAATGGAGTCATATTATAATGTAGCTTTTTATTTTTTTTGGCATAAGGCTTTTGGTCATCACTGTAATTGTCTTGTGCATTGATAGTCTGTTCCTTTTCCCTGCAGAGTAGTGTTCCATTACTGTGTACAGATGTCCTGCAGACTGCAGTGTGTTTGTCCGTCGCTGGTTGAAAGATGTTGGAGTTGTTTCCAGCCTTTGTTACTTCTGAGTAAAGCTGCTATCACATTTAGTTATACACAGGTTTTTGTGTGAAGACAGATTTTATTTCTCTTGCATAAATACCTAGGAGTGGAGTTGCTGGCTCACATGGTACATATATGTTTAATGTTTTAAGAAACTACCACACTTTTCCAAAATACACCATTTTACATTCCCACCAAAACCACAAAGGAATTTTATTGCTCCATATCTTCATATGGGCTTGGTATTATTCTAGGGTTGATGTTGATTTTTTTTTCCCCTGGCACTGGGGATTGAACCTAGGGCCTTCACACTGAGCTACACTAACTACATCCCTAGCTTTTTAAAATTTTATTTTGAGACAATCTCACTAAGTTGCTAAAATGCCTGAGCTGGACTTGAATTTAGGATTCTCCTGCCTCAGCCTCCAGGAGTGCTGGGATTATAGGTGAGTGGCACCTTGACTGACTGTTTTTGTTTTTCATGTTCCCCTTTTGGTGGCTATATAGTGCTGTTTCATTACGATTTCATTACGGTTTTAATTTATGTGTTCCCAAGGTGTGAAGCATATTTTCAGTGTGTCCATTCACATCTGCATAGCTTCCTGGTGACACATCTGTCCAGATCTTTTGCCCAGTTGTTTTTTTTTTCTTTTGATTGCTTTGCATGTTCTTCTTCTTCTTCTTTTTTTTTTTTTTTTTTTTTTTTTTTTTTTTTTTTTTTTTTTTTTTTTTTTTTTTTTTTTTTTTTTTTTTTTTTTTTTTTTGGTGGTGGTGTTTTGAGAGGGTCTCGCTATGCAGTTTGGGCTTGCCTTGAGCTCACTTTGTAGCCCAGGCTGGTCTTGAACTTGCAACGATCTTCCTGCCTCAGCCTCTGGAGTGCTGGGATTACAGGCATGAGCCACCACACTCGGCCTGCACGTTCTTTCCTATTCTGGTTTCAAGCCTTTAATCAGGTGTGTTATTTAGAGTTTTTTGGAGAACAGTTATTTAAGGAGCTCTCTGAGGGAGATGCTGGGGGTGAGGAGCCCTGAGAGTGATATTTCCTGTCCTGAGCCAGGGTCCTCCTCACAGGCATGGTGGGCCCAGGGCTGAGAGTGTGGTCTCTCCAGAGAACGCTGCCCAGCTGGAGAGTGCGGGTCACCTGGAGCGTGCAGTCCATCCTGAGAGCGATGCGGGAGGAGAAAGGAGGACTTGACTCCCTGGAGTCCTGTTTCTATGCTCCTGCCCGGAGCGTGCTTTGCAGTCAGAGGGCCTGGCTGGTGTCTTGTTTACCGCGCCTCCTCTCTGACTGGCCAGGGACAGCGGCGGACTGCTGGGCCAGGCTGAACTGTCTCCACCCAAAAAAGGCCAGGCCTCTCCTCACTGCCCCCTGCACCCCCATTTTCAGTCATTTGCACGGCCTGTTTCTAGCTGGTGACCCTGCACAATGGAATGGGAGGTGTGTGGTTGGGCCAGGAAGGAGTCAGTGGGGGCGTTTTTTTGGGTCAGGGTGGATCCTTCACTGTGGGGCTGGGAGTTTTCAGTCATGAGTAGAATTTGCAGAGAGCGCCTTAGCCCTGCCCCTGTCGGGAGTGGCGCTGAGACAGAAGAACATCTAAAAAATGAGCAGGGAAAGGGTGAGTGGGGCCCTATGCCAGCTCGGTCCACCCTGGCCCCTGTGTGTGCTGGAGCTGCGTGCTCCATGTGCAGGAGTCTTGGGTTTCCGCAGGGCAGGGGCTGCTGGTGGTGGCTGCCTCCAGGACCCCGCAGGCTCCCTCAATTTCTAATCTGTGGGCTCTGGATGCTGCTCCCCAGTGCCAAGCTACATCTAGGGTAGCCGATAGGGAGTCCAGTGCTCCTGGAGCCTGGATTAGGCCCCTCAGGACTTTGCAGGACTGGCCTAGTGGAGCAAGCCTAAGCTCCAAGGCCAGAGGAAGGACTCAGGCCAGCAGCCCACAGGGTGTGTCCCACCAGTGCCCTGAGGGGCCTGCCATCTGTGGTGTCCAGAGACTCCTGCAAGTCCTCTGTCTGCGAAGCTTGGATTTTCCTAGGACAGACTACTTGAAGTGGGGCCAGCTTGGTCTCATATCTGCCCTCTCACGTGCTTTCATGACTGTTGTGGTGCTGGGACTTGAAGAACCTGGACCTTGCCAGTAGCACGGAGTGACACTGCAGCCCCAGCTTTGGCTTTGTTTTAAAATCCTAAGAAAGTCCTCAAGGGGATGAGTCCAAGACTGACTGTCTACCTCCCCACCTTTTTTTCTTTTAATGGACTACACACGTGTATATTTTAGGGTTGTGGAAGAGTTGGACAGAAAGCATCGAGTGACCCTGTTCACCCTGTCTCGTGTGATGCCTGTGTCACAGTTGATGCGGAGGTGCTGACACTTGATTATCCTCCCTAGTTCATTCTAGGCGATGCATATCCCAGAACGGCTTCACTGCTCCCAAAGTCCTGGGTTTGATTTGGGGGTGCGTCTCAGGGGCACAGCACTTACTTAACATGCCCGAGGCCCTGGGTTCAGTCTTCAGCATCACGAAAAATTAAAAATAAAGCCTCTAGGTTCTTCTGTTCACCCCTTTTCCAGCCCCCCATAACCTCAGATGTTTCCATTGTCTCCATGGCTTTGCTTTTTCCAAAATGCTCTACAGTTGGAACGTTTTGGTGTGTGGCTTCTTGAGCCTTGTTTCTCAGAGTAGAGGTTCCATTACATCTTTTCAAGGCTGGAGAGCAACTTGGTTTAAATGAGGGCACTGAGGCCCAGGGAGAGGGGCACTGCAGCAGGACTGAGCTGGGAGCCTAATTTGGCCTCCCCAAACCTGTTCCGAGAGGCCTCAGTGCTGGATCCTTGCATGGCCAAGCCAGGGGTGGACGCCCCCATGCTGTGACCCACTTCCTGGAGTATTAGGGATAGGCCCAGACTGGGGTGTGTGCTAGCCAGCCCCTGCCCTGGGCCTGGGCTGGGCTCCCGGCCTGTAGCCACTTAGGAATCTTATCGACCCACGGTCTCTGGGCCCTTCCCAGAGGCGCCTGCACCTGTTTGCTTATCTCCCCTCCACTGCCTCTCTGCCTCTGCTAACAGCACACCAACAATATCAATGTACATCAATACTTGAGGGGCTGTGACAGGCGGGGCCCTGGAATCCCCGCATGTTTGTTTGGTTTTAGAGGCAGCCTGACCTTCAGCTCCTCCTGCCTCACCTGGTGTCTGGGCTGTGCTTGAACTGAATGCTTCCAGAAGGCCCCACTGCTTGCTCAGAGCTTCAGGCCTGTGGAGTTCTGGCGGGGTCTGAACCAGGCTGGTGCAAAGCCAAGCACTGGATCTCTGCTCCGTGCTTCTCCATGACTTCTGTCCCCTCGACCCATTCCCTGGAAGGATGTGGGTCCTTCCTTGCCTCCACTCCCATCAGCGAGGGGTGTCACCTGTCTGTTTTTTGCTGTGCTGGAAGGGGAGCCCAGTGATGAGGTAAATGCTCTCCCCTGAGCTAGCACCCCAAGTCTAGGCCTTCACTGCTTTTCAGAAAGCTGCTTATCTGGCCTCCCACAGGCTCCAGCCCTGTCTACTTGAAGTCATATTGGGGTCACTTTTTTTCTGGCCAGTACACAGCCCAGCCCAGCCCAGCCCAGCCCAGCCCCATCCCTTTTTCTGCAGGCTGTTTCTTGTACCTCCACTCCCTTTCCTTCTTTCATCTCCAGGGACTCCTCCCAAGATAGGAACTTGCTGTCTTATCTCCTCTCATTTCCAGCTACGAACAAGCTCCTTTCCTTTATCCCCTCAATGTTGGAGCCGGGTCCCCTGCAGGTCTTCTCTCATCCATCATCTTTTTTTTTCCCCTTCTTTTTCCAGTACCCTTGTACAAGCATGGTACAATATTCCTGACAGAGTTGATGCCATCACAGCCATTGTTATGTACACAGTTCCAAGGCACCAAGTCCATCCCAAGAGCTGTGCAGCATCACGCTGCGCATCTCCAGATCTTCTCCCTCCTCCAGACAGACTCTGCCCGCTCAGTCCTGGGGCACCGTTCCCCTCGCCAGCTCCTGGTGGCCCTGTTCTGCTGTTGGTATGGCCTGGCCAGTCCAAGCACTTCAAGACCGAGAGAACCACATAGTGTGAAGCCTTTTCACGCCTGTCACTTCATAGAATGTTTTCAGGGTTCATGTCTGAGCGTTCCTCTAAACGTCCCTCTCTCATTTAGGCTGAATGACATTCCGGGGCCGGCATGGATGACACTCTTCGCTTTGTCTGTTGATGGACATTAAGACTGTCTCTACCTTTTCACTGGCCTGGTACCTTTTGTTATCTCTTTCTGCCCAAGGTGTGATTTTCTCAGGGCCTTGAGCCAGCACCCCATCCCATGATTCTGTTTGCCTGAAGTGGTTTGGCATTATCCTCCCTAGGTCCAGCTGATTGTCATTATTCATGGGAGTTTTTTGAGTCAGGGTCTTGCTCTGTAGTTCAGGCTGGCCTTGAACTCACTATGGAGCCCAGGCTGGCCTCAAACTCATAATGATCCTCCTGCCTCAGCCTCTTGAGTGCTGGGATTGATTACGGGCATGTGCCATCACACCTGCAAGTTATGTTTTAAAAAGTCTGAACCCTGAATTAGCAATGCTGAGCCTTTATTCCTAGGAAGAATATAGGTTTAGGTTCCTACAAGCCTCTTGATTTTTGTTAATTTATAAACTGTCTCAAAGCAGCAGGGGAGGTCTAGGGCTTTAGCTCATCAGCGCAAGTGCCTGCTTGGCAAGCACAAGGTCCTGAGTTCCATCCCCAATGCCAAAAAACAAAAATCAAAACAAAAAACAGCAGGGAATGTAGTTCAGTGGTACAGCACCTGCCCTGGGTTCAATTCCTGGTACAAATAAAACAGGAAAAAAAAACCCCAACTGTCTCAAAACAAAAAACCATGGGACTCATGGCCAATAGAACTGTAGCTCATGCCTGGACAAAGCTTACCTAACACTCCACGAGGCGTATGACAACCTTCCTTGCTTAGACTACTAGACAACACTTTGCTTGGGACCATTTTATTTTATTTGCTTTTAATATCCATTTGTATCTATGTATTTATAGCTATATATCTCTCAATTCTTCTGTACTGGAGCTTGAACTCAGGGCCTCATACATGCTGGCAAGTACTACCAGTGAGCCAACCACCCCCCCCAGCCCTTTAAAGTTTTTGTTTGTTTGTTTGTTTTTTAATTTTTGAGACAGGCTCTTGTTAAGTTGCTCAGGCCAGCCTTGAGTTTGAGATCCTCCTACCTCAGTCCACTTAGTAGCTTGGATTAGAGATGTGTGTTACCATGCCTGCCAAGGATTATTTATTGTATGTTAAAGTGGAGGTTTCATTGGTACGGTGCTATGTGTTATCTCTCATTCTTAAAAGTTTAACATAAATAAGTAGAAATAGCTAAACACTATGAGCATATTGAAGACAGGAAGTAAGCATATTTTATAGTGTTCCTTGGTATATCTAGGCTAATGCTTTTCTCTACTGTGTCTTAAACTTATGGCTTGTTCCTTTCCTCCATAACTGCTGACTCCTTACAGATAATTAGTATTTTCTGTCAATAAAGGTTACATGCAGTTTAGAGTTTTCATTTAACTCAGCTAGCAGGCTGAAATATTCAACTAAATATAATGTTCTTTAAAGAAATTGGAGCCCATCTCCTTGTCTTTGAAAGGCAATACTCTGTGAAATTTATGCAATAGGATATAAAGCAGATATCTCAGCTACGAAGTGAGAAATTATAAAACAGACCAACGCTGATCCATTTCCTGTGTTAAGGTTAGGACTTCACTAAGCGTTGTAATTTTTAGTCAAAAGCTATCTTGTGGAATGAAACAGTCATTTCTACTAAATGTGTAGGAGAATAAGGAAGCTTTAAAAACGTGTGCCCAGGGGCCTTTTTAAACACAAAACACACACATTTGAAAAACTTGGTCCTAACCTTACACAGACCACAAAAGGAACATTTCCTACAGTGTGGGGGGGCTGAAATGAGGGAGGGCCGAGTTCAGCCTGCTTCATCCTCGGCTGGAGGCAGCTCAATCCAGCTGCTCGGCCTGCCTTGCCGGTGATCCTGAGGCAAGAGTAGTCGACCTCTGCCTCTGCAGGGTGTGTGGTGAGGTCCACCCCTCTGCAAACGCACGGCCTTGCTCTGGGGAAGGGAGCTGTGCCTGGACTGAGTATCATTAGCCTATAACCCATAGGGCCACAGCTATATGCATAGCATTTACACTGTGGTAGGGTTATGCATTGTCTGGAGATGGCTTGAAGTGTGGGAACACACACATACATTAAATGCAAATACTACGCTGTTTCGTTTAGTTATTTATTTGTTTTTTGGAAACAAGGTCAGGCTTTGTAGTTCAGGTATCCTTGAACTCACTGTGTACTCCAGGAAGGCATTGAACTTGTGGGGATCCTTCTGCCTCAGCCTTCTGAGTGCTGGGACTATAGGTGTACACCACCACGCCCACCTTACTGTGCTATTTTATGCGATGGAGTTAGGTGCTCCTGGCTTTTCATGTCCTCTGGTGTTCTGGAACCAGTGTTTCCCAGAAACTGAGGGAGAATTGTGTTGATCTTGAGGATGGAGATATTTGCAAATAGGGAATCTGAAGACTGTGGTGACTGATGCTTGTCCTTGACCATATGGTGACCCTGGACACCTTCAGTGTACGCACTGAGGACAGTGGGCGTGGAGTCGGGTCTCGCTTGACTGTGCACCCCGCGCCTGGCGTGCAGCAGGTGCTCACACGTGAATGCAGGGATGAGAGGCACAGGGTCCGAGTGCTGGTGGTGAGGGGCCTGCAGGAGAATCTGCAGGGGGAGGTTTCCCCAGTGGGGAGCCACCCTTTCCTTCCTAGGGGTCCTCTTCCCCTAAGGGAGGACATCCAAGGATGGCGCGGTGGACGGGTGATTGTGGAGCAGATCTCGCAGGGCTGAGGTGAGGTGCTGCTGCCTTGGTAGCGGCCTGGGACCTCATCCCACAGATGTGTGTCTGCCCCTCTCAGGGCTTCTTCACTCACACAAGCCAGAGGCCTTAGGAGCAGCGGGCCCCTTGCTGAGTGACCAGGAAAGCTCTGCCAGCTGCCCGAGCTCCTCTCGCTCCTTGAGGCAGCCCGGCAGGGCCTGCTACTCGGCCTCAGCCCTGCTACTCGGCCTCAGCCCTGCTGCTCTTCACCTTGCCCTTGAATCTCCCGTGCTAGCCATTTTCTCTTCCAGTTGTCCACAGAAGTTTTGTCAAAATAGAAAGAAAGCTTGGTGGTAGGTGGGAGGCAGCTGCCTGTAGGACAGGGCTCCGAGCTGGGAGTCTGAGTCTTGCCCCTCAAGAGTTGGCTTTGGGCACACGGCACTTTTCCTGTGGGGCCTCCACATCTTCCTCCACGAGGTGGAGTATTACTTGATACCTCAGGGGTAGGTCAAGAGGATTAACAAAGGTGTAGTCAGGTGCCCAGCCCAGCACTGGGCACAGGGTAGGCATTCGAAATGGTAGCTTGCTGCACTCAGGAGGCTGAGGCAGGAGGATCACTGTGATTTCGAGCCTGGGCTACATAGTGAGTTCAAGGCCAGCCTCCTGAACTACATGGCGAGACCCTGTCTCAAAAAAAACAAAACAAAAAAAAGGTAGCTTGTAGCATTGATGTTCTGGGCACCTCCTCAACACCCAGCCTCCATAGGGTCATCTGCAGGAGGCAGCGCTGCTGGGGAGGCACCTGTACCACCTGCAGGGTGGCCTCTCCTCTCCCGTCCCCTCAACTCCCAGTCTCTGAGTCACAGTGTAGTGTGGAAGACAACAGACAAGGAGGCGCAGGCTGTGCTTGCTGAGGCCAGGAGAGGGTTCAAGCAGCCACACTACAGGCCGGAGCCCTCGTGGCCTGGGCACCCGGTGACCCTGAAGCTGAGTCTTTGTGTCACACTGTTTGCTTCATACCTAGTTCCTCCTCAGGCTTCTGTCACCTGTGGCTCTCACATGTTTACATGTTGTACCCCTCCCCACCGCATCTCAGGTCAAGCCCTTCAAGGGCCTGGAAAAAGATCAGGAAGGCGCTCCTGCCTACAGCAAAACCATTTCCTGGTACTCAGTAGATGTTTGTTGATAGACTGTTGGCAGGAATGAAGTTAGGACAGTGGCCCACCCTAAGCAGGGAAATGGTGTGAGTAAAATCAGGTTCCGAAGATGGTATGAAGACCGAGGTGGCTGGAGGAGGGAATGGGTAGGAGTTTGGAAGAAGGCTGGAGTTTGCTGTTCCTTATTCCTTCTCTCTTTCTTATTTTAAGAAATGAGGTCGGCTGGTGTGGTGAAACACACCTGGTAGCCCAGCACTGTGGGAGCCGAGCAGGAGGATCGAAAGTTTGAGCCCAGTCTAGGCAACCTAGTGATTTAGCAAGACCGTTTCAAAAAAATATTGTCAAAGAGGCTGAGGATGTAGCTCATTGTGAAGGGCCTGGGTCCAATCAGACACACACAGTAGGGTAGTGAAGACCCTGAGAGCCCCCCAAATCAGGATATGAGCAGAGGTATCTTGTAGTTCTGCCTCAGTTAATTGACACCCTGTTGCCCTAGGACCTGGGACTCAAGCTCCAGTCTGGTCCAGTGGGACAGCCGGGTATGACGCTGGCAGGAGTCATCGTCTTCTGCTCAGGGTGTCAGGGACAGGGAGCACTGCCCAGTGCTGTCGTTTTGGCCACCTGACTTCTGGCCTTGGCTTCCCAGCCTGTGCTGGATGAGACAGGCGAGGACAGTGTTGCTGTTGACCTGTCCACTCTGAGCCACCTTCACCATGCCCTGTCTGCAGCATCTTTGCTGTCTGGCAGATGAGATTGGGTCTCCCAGGAGGAAGTCTCAGTCACAAATGCTTCCAGAGACAGACGCAGCAGAGGGAGCGCTTGAGCTCCAGGGGTCTGGATTAGAGCCTACACACATGAGGGCTGTGGTGTGGCGGGAACCTTCCGCCTGGGCCTCCGGAGTGCTCGCGGTCAGGGGTGGGTGGAGAGGCAGACACTCCTGTTCTTGTTGCAGGAGAGTCAGGCCCTCTCGTGCTTGTTCAGGCTCCACTTTCTGTGTGACACCAGGCCAGTCTTAGAAACATCCTGAGCTTTGGTCTCTGTCACTTTCAGCTTGGGGTGGGAAGCAGGTTGATCCCCCAGTGAGTGAGAAGTAAATCCACGTACGTGGTCATTTTAGACATTTTTTGATTTAACAGTTGCGTGAAAGTCATAGCCCTCCAGTGGAAACAGTGCTTCATATTTCGAGTTTTATTTTTCTCCTGAGCCAATAACATGCATTCATGTGATGCCTCCCTTCAGGATGCGGGGGCTGGCCAGGGATCATGTGGGTGAATGACCCATATGATAAAGTGCCAGCAGTTTTTGGAGCCAGGTACTTAATAAATTACATGAGATACTCAGTGTCTTATGATAAAGTCATTTTGTGTTAGATGATTTTGCCCGGCTGTTGGTTGACATTAGTGTCTAAGCTCTTTAAGTAGGTGAGGCTAAGCTAGGATGTTCTGTAGTTTAAGTGTGCCAGGTGTACTTTCTTTCTCCCTTGTGCTGGGGATTGAACCCAGGGTCTTGCTCATTCATGCTAGGCAAACATTCTACCACTGAGCTACGTTCTACCTCTCTTTACTTTATGTTGAGATGAGGTCTCAAGAAATTGCCTAGGCTGGTCTTAAACTTGCAGTGCTCTTGCCTACTCCAAGTAGCTGGACCACAGGCATTTGCCACCAGGCCCAGCTTTAAGTGCCCTTTTGATTTCATATATATATATATATATATATATATATATATATATTTTTTTTTTTTTTTTTTTTTTTTTTTTTTTTTGCGGCACCGGGGATCGATCTCACAGCCTTACGCCTGCCAGACAGGTGCTTAAGCCACTGAGCCAAACTCCTGGCCCTAGTTTTTTGAGGCAGGGTCGCACTATGTAGCTCAGGCCGGCCTTGTGCTTGTGTTGTAGCCCAAACTGGCCTCGAACTCACAATGCTCCACCTACCTCAGCCTCCCAAGTGCTGGGATTAAAGGCATGCGCCACCACACCTGGCTGATTTCATATATTTTTAACTGAATAATAAGTTTGTCAGCATGTAACCGTCCATAAGCCAAGGAACTGCGGTACTGTGATACAAGGAAACAATAGTGGACCGAGGAAGGAGAATCCTTGGACAAGTGGACTCTTTAAGCAAAGTGTTGGCAACTAAAGTTCCCAACACTGAGCCACATCTGTGGGTGCGAGAAGTCCTCTCTCTCTCCAGTGGGGACCGAATGGGCACAGGTGTGACCCTTTCCAGAGCTGGCCTTGTCAGACGTTATGTTGTGAGTTGTGGGCTGTAGTGGCAGGCAGTTAGGCAGGGCGTGGAGATTACATCCGGTCCTGGGCTCTGGTTTTTTGTGCTTATTTTTGTGCTGCTGGCAAGCAAGGGGACCTGGGGCCTCACAATGCTTTAGGCAGTCACTCTGCAGCTGACCACACTCCCAGTTCCTTGAGGTCTAGATTTGTCACTTTCTCAACCCAGGATGTTTAGCCTTCCAGAGCCCTGGCATGTGAAGCCCAAGGATCGCGCGTCTTTTCGGTTCCAAAAGTTTTCCTGGAGTACTGCATTGTTCTGATTCTTGGAAGAATCCAGATAAAAGCCCACAGATTTCTAGTTTCTGAGAGTTCCTGTGTGACCAGCATCTGGGGCCCCAGGATGGTGTAGTTTGTGCTGGAGTTGCCCAGGGAAGGCCTTTTGGTACCTGTTGGGTGGGGTTGGGGTTGAGCTTGCAGGCCTTTGGGACCAGGCCCTAAGAGCCATACCAGAGATTATTTTTATTCTTCTGTTCATGGCGCAAGGCCTGGGCTCAGCAATGACATCTGTTCCTCACTCCAGCTCCCCTGGCAGGCCCTGAGGACCACTTTAGAGCACTTAGAGTAGTGGGGAGTGGGGACCCTTCTCTGGGCTGGTATTAGCCTCCCACCCTGGACCCCAGGACAGGGCTGCTGGGAGATTCGCCTGGTGAGGAAAGTGGCCCTCAGGCTCCAGGCTGTGGGCTACAGAGTGGCAGAAGCCAGCTGGTCAGAGCTGCAGGGCCAGGAGCGACTCCATTTCAGTAATGAATCTGGTGGCCCAGGGCCTTGGGTGACCCGCTGCCCTGCTTTCCCTGGGACAGACCCAATCTTGGGGACATGGAGTACAGGTCCTCAGAAAACCTCCCTTGTGGGCAGAGTCTGGCCGCAGGTTCTCCCCAGGTCTGCTGTTCTTCTGGGCAACCTTGGGCCCAACTTGGGGGTAAGGAAAGGGGATTCTGAGGTAGAAGAAGGCCCAGACCCCATGGCTGTCTGAGGGTCAGGGAATGGGCCACCCTCCTTCCCATTTTTGACCTCTGTAGTGCCATCCGTCCCTCTTAGACCATATGCTATGTTTCTGTCAGGCACAGAAGAAAATCTAGGCTAAAACCAGGGTTCACAAAGCTTTAGGTGTTCATAGTATTAACTGAGTATTGGATAGAATCTGAAACATAAGCAGTATTTAAGGAGAGTACTGTTTGTCACTGACGTTGAGGAGGATGGTGGTGTCCAGCCCTCTGAGCATTGAGCAGAGGGGAGGCCCCGCACTGGCAGGCGTCTCATTTCATTAACACCCTATGGGGACGTCTCCAGCCTTCCCTGAGCACAGCCAGGTGACAGGGTGTCTGCGAGACGTGTTCAGGAACCCTGGAAGGGTGGGCATCTGGGCGGGGAGCGAAGCCACAGGCTCTGCCAGCTCGCGAGTGACTCTGGTCTCTGGAGAGTGACGCCCTCTTTCCTAGGTGAGCAGACTGTGGAGCTGAAGCACAGCTGGCCCACTGTTTGCTGCAAGACTGGGACGGACACCAGTGTCTTCATTCCTCTGCATCACACCTTCATTTTGCAAGCCTCCAAAATAAATCCCAGCGAGATTCCTCATTTGATAATTCAGGTGCTCCCCTGTGCCTCATGCCAAAATCTAGATATTTGCTGAGGTTTTCTTTTGCTTCCTGTAAACTGGCACAGACTGGTCTATGCTCCCCACAGACAAATGCTTACCAAGTATCTGACGTTCATTTGTTCATCCTTTGTTCCCACAGCCCTGTGCAGTGCACTGAACACTCAGTAGACAGATGACAGTCCCTGTCCTGTGGTGTTGAAATTGTGATGAAAGACAGCAGGAGTTACGGGGCGGTGGGACCAGCATACAAAGGGCTGGAGCTGCGAAGCTTATGAGGAGGTACTCAGTCTAGGTACAGAGGAAGTGGGGGTTGGTCAGGAGAGCAAGGGATGGGGAAGAAAGTCCAGGCGCGCAATCTGTGAAGGATGCATTGGATGACTGAGTCTGGGCCTTGGGGTTGGGTGCAAAGAAGAGAGAATGGGGGCCTGTGGGTCGGAGGTCTGGCCAGCGCTCAGGAGTAGGCTGATGAGGGGTCTTATGATCCCACCATAGGGCTTGCAGGGCCCTGGAGCAGGGCAGGCTTCTGGCAGGGTCACCGCCCCAATGCCATGAGCTGATCGAGTTGGCACCAGCGGAGCTTGGGTGAGGGGCGTGAGATAGAAGAGAAGTAGGTTCAGGAGACAGACGGGAAGTGGTCATTAAATGGGTGAGGGAGGGAAGAACAAGGCCAACTATGCTTCTGTGTTTCTGGCCTCTGGTAGGCAATGATTCATTTCCAGAGAGAGCAGAAGAGCAGAATTCAGGGCAAGGTTGGAAATCTGGTTTGAGCATGTTGAGCCCTAGCAATGCTGGGGATATCTGGTTGAGATGGTTAGTGGGCAGTTGCTGGAAAGAAAAGATGCAGCAGATCTGGTCATCAAAAACACATGGTGTCATGCTTGGCCCTGTGACGCACACCTGTGGTCGCAGCTACTTGGGAAGCTGAGGCAGAATTGCTTGAGCCCAGGAGTTTGGGGCCAGCTTGGGCAGCACAGAGTAACCCTGTCTCAAAACCAACACTTACACAGTAGAAATGGAAATGTGGTTGGGGATCCCCCCCAGGCAGGGAGTCTATATAGGGTTTTACAAGGAGGGATCATTTAAGGAATGAGTGTTGCAAAATCTGAAACCAAGGGGAGAAAATGAGAGGCAATCAGTGTTGGCAGCTTGACTCCTCCTGGCTTGTCCACTTACTTTTTTTTTTTGGTGGTACTGGAATCGAACTCACAATCTCGTGCCTGCCAGGCAGGCACTTAAATCACTGAGCCAAACTCCCAGCCCTAGTTTTTTGAGATAGGGTCGCACTATGTAGCTCAGGCCGACCTTGTACTCACATTGTAGCCCAAGCCGGCCTCCAACTCTCAACGCTCCACCTACCTCAGCCTCCCAGGTGCTGGGATTAAAGGCGTGCGCCACCACACCCGGCAGTTTGTCCACTTTGAAAATGAACTTGCTGAGTTTTGTGGAGAACCTTGGGCAGTTTATCTCATAATTTCATTGAATTTGTGATTTGTTTTTGAGAGATTCAGTATCTTTATGATATTTTCCATCCATAAGCACTTTCCCCCCTTCATTTATTTAGGTGTTCTATCTGTTCTCTTTTCTTTTCTTTTTTCTTTTCGTCTCTTCTCTTCTTTTCGCTTTTCTTTTCTTTTCTTTTCTCTCTTCTCTTCTCTTCTCTTCTCTTCTCTTCTCTTCTCTTCTCTTCTCTTCTCTTCTCTTCTCTTTTCTTTTCTTTTCTTTTTGTGTTACTGGAGACTGAACCCAGACTTGCTGAGCTACAGCTCCAGGACTTTTTATGGTTTATTTTGGGGTAGGATCTTGCTAAATTGCCCAGGCTGGCCTCAAATTTGTGATCCTCCTGCTTCAACCTTCAAATAGTTGGAATTACTGATGCGGGTCACCATGCCTGGCTTATGTCTCTTTAAACTATTATAACTCTGTTTTCTCTGTTAAAATGTTTCATATTTTGTTAGATTTATTACCAGATACATTATGTCTTTGTTTGCTATAGAGAGCCCTTTCCCATCCTCATCGCATTCCAGGAAGGCTTATATTTGTAATCCCAAGGAGAAGGTATTGGAATTCTAGTGAGTTAATTCCGATCTACCACTTCCAGTGCAACCCAAGGCAAGAATAAAGACACGAAGACACAGTTATGGGGAGCCAAGGAGAAGATGGTGGTTCACCAAAACCAAGGCCACGATCCAGCGCTCAACCCGGGTTTTATTAATTCTCCATGAGGGGAGTGGCTCGGGGATGAGTGACAGTGAGAGTGGCAGGAACTATGTGACTGCCATCACTACTGTGAGCTGGGCTAGGTAGGAGGTCTGAGATCACCTCTGTGATATGCAGAGGGCAAGAAATGCAGAGAGAGTAATCTGCATAACACAACTGAGGTATTAGCTGATAATGTGGAGTCTGTGCTTCATTCGAATGTACAGTCTTTTTGCCCTGGGAAGTCGTACGTAGCCTCTTTCTCCAGGCTCAGTCCCATAGTTTGCCATCCCGCCCTGCTTAACCATGCATTTGGGGAATCACTGGGCAGGGTAACACTGACCTGTCATCAGCTCCTCTGCCAGCCCAATCTACATTGCTTAAAGCCAATTGAAGGAACAGAGAAATCTCCTAGCCAGCTCTGTACATATCAATACATGGAGATAGGACCAAGTTTATCCAAAATGGAGATAGTGGCTCCTCTTTAAAGGAGAGTCCAGAAGATCGCCTGGGTGGTTCCCCACAGTTTTCTAAGTGGAGTAATTTTTTAAAAATTGTATTTTCTAATGTGTTATTTCTGGTGTAAAAGAATAGAATTGATCTTTAGACATTGATATAGCTTAGCTCTCTTAGAAATCTTTGTAATTTGTAGAATCTTTTCTGTTGAGACTTTTGCTGCTTTTTTCTAGTCTTTGATTCATTTTTTCTTGTCTTTTTATTTTTGCCTAGGATTTCTCTTAAAAGTAGAGCAGATGAAGGGGCCCAGGGATTTTAGCTCAGTGGCATAAGTGCCTGCCTGGCAAGCATGAGGTTGTGAATTTGATCCCCTGTGCAAAAAACAACAACAACAACAACAACAAAACAGAGCAGGTGATTTATTTTATTTATTAATTTTTTTGGTAATGGGGATCACAACCTCGCATCTGCCAGGCAGGTGCTTAAGCCACTGAGCTAAATCCCCGACCCTATGTTTTGAGTCAGGGTCTCACTATGTAGTTCAGGCTGGGCTTGAACTCACTTTGTAGCCCAGGCAGGTCTCAAACTCACCATGATCCTCCTGCCTCAGCCTCCTGAGTGCTGGGGTTACAGGTGTGTGCCACCACACCTGGCTACAGAATGAGCATTCTTCATTATATTCTTCGCTTAAAAGTAGTACTTCTAATGTTTCATCATCAAATGCAACGTTTGTTGTGTAGGTTTGGGGAAGGTATTCTTTGATGAAATTAAGGCAATTCCCTTTTAATTCTAGCGGTTCGCTAAGGGTTTCTATTGTGAATAGGTCTTGGATTTTATCAAATGCACCTTTTGACTTACGATTCAGAAGTGTGTGTGTGTGTGTGTGTGTGTGTGTGTGTGTGTGTTGCATGGGCAAATCAAGCCAGCTGTTGTGATTGATCTGACTGACTTTGCATGCTCCGCTGGAAGGTAGTGCCGGTGTGCGATGGGTAGGTATTGTGCCCCGCACTCCTCCTATCCGTTGCTTTCTCTCCCAGCCAGCGTGTTTAGATTCACTTAGCACTGAAGTGGCTTTGCTCACTGTCCATTTGGGTAATGTCTTCTATTCATGTTGATTCCACTTTTTTTTTTTTTTAATTCAAGTTCACTTTTGTCTTGTTTTTTAAAACAGTGGCAAAGTTTATTTGAAAAAGTAAAAGTGAAGAGTGAGAGATAAACTGGCTCTGCAGAGTGAGCTTGGGCTGTGTAAAAGAGGAAAAAAGCAAGATAAAAGTACACCCTGGGGGATGCAGGGCGCGTTACCATGAGGAAAGTCAGGGTAACCCACTTGGTCTTTTCGAATACTTCCTTGATTGTGTTTTCATTCTTCAGTGTTAGTGATAAATTCCTCCATCTTTATCTAAAAATGCACAAATGTAATCTTCATTCTTGTGTTATGCGTTTGCAGCTGGAGGTGCTATTTTGGGTCTGCCAGGCGAGTTGACCTTGGCATCCAACTCCTATGCGGGTCCTGTTCCAACCCCCAACTGGAGGAAAGGCTTCCTCTATAGATAATCTGTCCTTTTACACCCTGGAGGTTTTTAAAGTCTTGTCTTTACTTTTGGTATCCTGCAGTGTCCCCATGATAGGTATTTATTACTTTGATTTCTGTATTCTCCCTTTCTGGAATTCTCCTTTTCTGGTGGTTGGGATCAAACCCAGGGCCTCAAGCATGGTTGAGCAGTACTCTACCATCTGAGCTGTATCTCCAGCCCACTGTCTTAACACTCCCCTTTTAAAGTGTCAGTTCAATAGTATTAAATATATTCATATTCTTACGCAGCTCACCTCCAGAACTTTTTTATCTTTGAAAACTAAAACTCCATCCAGCTGCATAGTGTTTGACTTTTGCAAATGGCTGGTCTCCCTTCACCTCGTCTCCTTTTTTTTAAAATTTTATTTGTTTATTTATTTTCACCTTGTCCCCTTAAGGCTCATCTGTGTTGCGTGCGTAACTGGATTTCCTTCCTGAGTGGCCTTCTACCGTGTACATGTACCACATTTTGTACATCCATTCATCCAGGCATGAAACCTTGGGCTGCCTCTACCTTTGGTTATTTTGAATAGTGTTACCATGAACATGGTATACAAGTAGTTTTTGAGACCTTATTTCAATTCTTTAGGATGTATACAGAGAAGTAGGATTGCTGGATCACATGATAGCTCTCATTTTGCAATGCCACGGATCAAACCCAGGGCCTTTAGCTTACTAGGCTCGTATTTTACTTCTATCACACCCGGCCGTCATTTTAAGTCCCCCCTACCTTTGGTACTGGGGATTGAATCTAAGACCTTCACACTGATTTATATCCCCAACCCTGTTTTTATTTTTTAATTTTGAGACAGGGTCTTGATAAGTTGTCCAGGCTAGTCTTAAACATGGCAATCCTCCTGCCTCAGCCTTCCAGAATGCTAGGATGACAGATATGTACTATCACACCTGGCTCTTTTTAAGTGTTGGAGAGCCAACACATTGTTCCCTGCAGTGTTACACTGTTTTGTATCCCATTGGCCTTGCACAATATTTCACATCCTCTTTGTGTGGTGTTGATCTGATGTCAAACACTCCCTGGCACACAGTCCTGGTTACCTTACCTTACTTACCTCTAAGTCCTTGCCTGGGTTCCTAGTACCATGCTTAGGCTGTGCCTCAGTCATGCGCCTTGCGCAAATAAGCACTGGAGGTCTGCACAGGGAGGGACCTACCCGGAGCCCTGGCCTTTGGATCCTCACAGACCTCCACCTGGCTCCCTGAGGGCCTGGTTTGGGATTTGGCACTTTCTGGGGTGACCTGTGTCCTGCGGCCTGTGCAGTCTTTTTGCCATTCACTGGTGCCATGCTCTCTGTCTCAACAGATCCAACAGGTGCTCCTCCAAGCGGAGCCTTGGAGGGCAAGGCCGGCACCATTACCTCCAACGAGTGGAGCTCTCCCAACTCCCCTGCGGGGAGCAGTGTGTCTGGGGGCAGCCAGGTGTTGGACAAGCCCATCGACAATGATGCAGAGGGTGTTTGGAGCCCGGATATTGAGCAGAGCTTCCAGGAGGCCCTGGCCATCTACCCACCTTGCGGCCGGCGCAAGATCATCTTGTCGGATGAGGGCAAGATGTACGGTAAGGAGGCTGTAGGGCTGGGCAGCAGGCCCCCAGGTTCATGGTCGAGGCCTGGAGGAAACAAGCAGGAAGTGTGGACACAACAGCTTGTAGTCCTCTCCAGACACCTCTCAGGGCGTCTCTTAGGTGGGTACTGCGTCTTTCTGCCCTGAGTCCCCAAGGCATGAGGGCACCTAAGGAGAACCCCATGAGTGGGTGAGGAGGGTGGGTGTGGAGGGTGGGGCCCTGAAGATGAGACTCTGCGATAGTGGAAGGTTTAAAGCTGTGCATGTGAAAGGTGGCTGCTTGGACTGGGAGTGGAGCTCAGTCTAATGTAATGTGCTTGCCTGGCATGCTGTGGGCTGCAGGTCCCATTGCTAGGATCACAAGAAAGATCCATTGTAGGCCTCACTCACTCCCTGCTCACTTGCTCATCAGCCAGAGCAGGCCGAGCTTCTGTGTGCCATGCTAGGATGCAGAGCTGTCTGGTCCCAGCTTGTTGTGTGGCCTTGGGCAAATGGCCACCTCAGGTACTATGCCCCAAGGTGGGCCGTTCCTGAGTCCAGCCGTTGTGTGGGAAGGACAGCAGTCACATAGGCCCGGTGAGGAGAAAAGCCAGAATCAAGAGAGCAGCTGCTTCAGGCCCCAAGTCAGGCTTCTGTTTCCATCTCGAAGGCTCCCAGGACCTCCAGGTTGATGGGAGCCTCAGGACAGGACCTGTGGACTGATAGCACCTCTGTACCTGGCTGACATCAGTGACAACAGTGGGCCCTGCCTGGGCTCCCAACACCATGGCTCCAGGGAAGCTGTCTACCTCCAGGATTGTCATTCATGTTCTCTTCCCTGAACACTGGTGCCCTCCTCTAGTGCAAATGCCCATTCAGAAAGCCAGGACTTGAAGTTAGGTTGGCAGGGTTGGTGTCTTTAGGGGTTCTGAGGTTGACCTGCCCCATGCCTTTCTGCTAGCTTCTAGTGCTTGCTGGTGATCTTTGGCTATAGCTGTGTCTTTCCAGTATTTGGCTCTGTTGTCACATAGCTGTCTTCCCTGTGCATTCTCCTCTCATAAGAACACCAACTGTTGGATTTAGGGCCTATCCTAATCCAGTAGGACCTCATCTTAACTAACACACCTCTAATGCCCTATTTCCAGTTGTGTCAGGTGTTGGGCTGGGAGTACATGTCCGTGGTAGTCTTGCCTAGCAAGTACAAGACTCTAGGTTCAAGTCCCAGAGCCACCAAACAAGACAAGTAACATCAGATGCTGAAGTTCTGGGTGGATATAAACTTAGGGGTACATGTTGTGTCAGACTTCTGTCACTGACAGACTACTCAAGAAATCAACTTCAAGGAGGAAATAGTTTATTGGTTCATGGTTTCAGAGATTTTAGTCCAAGTCCCTCGAGTCTATGGTTTCTGAGCCTGTAGTGAGGCAGCAAGTGCCAGAAGGAGCAATGAATGCTGGGAGGCAGAGCAGTAGAGAAGAGGAAGGGTCCAGGGGCAACATGTAGCCCCCAAGGACCTGCCTACTCCAGGGAGGTCCCTCCTGAGATCCCCATCTCCCGTGAGCCTATCAAGAAACCGTCAGTGACTCCTCTGGTGACACAGTTGTGGCCTCACAATCCAGTCACCACCCAGAGGCCCTGCCTCTGAACACTGCTGCCTTGGGGACCAAGCCTTTAGCACGTGAGCTTGAGGGGACATTTCAGATCCAAACCATAATACTCTTCGACACTCTTTACCTGACTGAAATCAAATCTGTCTTGTTCTTGGCCCAGGGGGTTGTGGGATTCTGACACTTTCGCTTCTGCAAGTTTCTCCCAGAGTCCTTCCGGAGGGCAGGATTGGCACCCAGGCATCTGTCCCCCAGTGTGGCACTGCACCCTCATCCCAGATGGCCTCATTGCTCCCTGCCTTGCCTCTGCCTGGCCCTGGCTCAGGTGGGTCAGGCCTGGGCAGAGGACTGGAGACCAAACACTGGGTCTGATGACTCACCTGGCTTTCGTGAGTAGAGGTCCTGCAGCGAGCCAGAAGCTGGCTTATCCTCATCTCCTGTTACTGTCCTCTGGGCCAAGCCAAGGCCACACTGCATGGTGAGGCTATGGAGTGCCATTCCGCAGGGCTGGCCGGTCCAGCCTGGAGGTATAGATAGCTCTGAGCTCACTCACATGTGGGATGGGCCCCTAGGGAGAAGGGTGGGGGATGTGACGAGCTGCCTAGCTACTTAGACTTGTCTCACTCTGGTGTTCTCCTGTCCTCTCTGCTCCCCTTGGGGATCTGCAGTGCCCATTCAATGGCCCTCAGCCCCATCCGGAGCCCCCAGGCAGCTGCTAGCATCCCCAGGAGTCCTGTCCTTTCCTTCCCGCTTCCCCCACCAGAGGCTGTCATGGGGTGGGCCAGGCCAGCAGGCGCGCACAGTTCTGAGGACAGGCAGGCAGAACCGGGTGCCAAGAGGAGGGTTTTAGGCCTGGGAGCAGGGAACCTGGCTTTAGCTTTGGAGAGCAGTGATTAGACCTGCACCCAGCCCAGGCCAAGGCATACCCGGC
>RJWM01017118.1:0-43863 GCA_004363535.1 Dasyprocta punctata | reverse complement strand
TCCCCTCCAAACAAGCTGGAGGATCCCCACGCTGGCTGACACAGGACAGGCTTCCAGGTCTCCCCAACTTCATGCATGATCTTCCTTGCTTGTTCCAACTCTTGGTCACCCAGCAAAACCCCATGCACATCAGCCAGGGGCAGTGTGGTCTGCCTCTAAAAGACTTAGCTAATGTAATGGAAAGAACTTCCTGGCCTATAAAAAGGGCTTAACCAAAATAGTCACTCTTACACAGCTAATGTCACTTGAAGGTATAACCATTTATCTGTCTCAAAAGTCTGTGTTTCTCTCTATTTTTTATAGTGGGGGGAGGTTTGAGACAAGATCTCACTATGTAGTTCATGTGCTACCATATAACTGGGTTTTGGGGTGCTGGTTTTGGTGTCTCCTTCTGGAAATTTGGTTCTAGGTTATTTCTGTCCTGAAGAAAGAATTGGTCATGGGGCTGGGGATATAGCTCAGCAGCCCAGCACCTGCCTGGCAAGTACAAGGTTCTGAATTTGATTCCCGGTACCAAAAAAAAAAAAAAAAAAAAAAGAGTGGGTACAGAGTTCCACTTCAGGTTTGAAGGGAAAGAGTGCTGGAGATGGATGGTGGAATGGTTGCACAATGTCAGCATATTTAATGCCACTGAACTGTACAATTAAAAATAGTTCAAATGAGAGTCTGGTGTGGTGGTGCACGCCTTTAATCCCAGCACTCGGGAGGCTGAGGTAGGAGGAGCATTGTGAGTTCAAGGCTGGCTTGGGCTACAACGCGAGCGCAAGGCCAGCCTGAGCTACATAGTGCGACCCTGCCTCAAAAAACCAGGGCTGGGAGTTTGGCTCAGTGGCTTAAGTGCCTGCCCTGGCAGGTGCGAGGTTGTGAGTTCAATCCCCGGTGCCACAAAAAAAAAAAAAGTTCAAATGGGAACTGGGCATGGTGGGCAACACCTGTAATCCCAATGCTCAGGAGGCTGAAGCAAGAAGACCATCACAAATTCAGAACCAGCCTGGGCTACATAGTGAGACCCTGTCTCAAAAAACCAAGCAAGCAAACAAGTGAGAGAGAGCGAGAAAGAAAAAGAGTGAGAGAAAGAAAGAGAGAGAAAGAAAGAAAGAAAGAAAGAAAGAAAGAAAGAAAGAAAGAGAAAGAAAAAGAAAGGTTAAGTGGTAACAATAAAAAAACAAGCAAATCTGGGGTGTAATTCAGAAGCAGAACACCTGAATAGCATATGTGAACCTCTGGGTTTGATCCTCAGCACCATAAAAACAAACAAACAAACAAACAAACAAATGGAAGTGAAATACTGGCAATGATGCAGACATCACGGGTGGGTCTTCGGGTCTCTTCTCTCCAGCCTGAGTCCCAGAGCGTGTGTACCACAGTCACTTCCTGGGGACATCACCAGCCCTTTGGCAATGTGAAATCTTGTGGGAAGCAGAGGAGGAACCCAGAAGGAATGAAAGGCCAGCATCTCTCCTGAACCTTAAGGTCAAATTTAAGCTGGACTGTGCTGAAGTTGCAACAGTAAGCTTCCCTATTAAATAAGGCCCCAGTGCTGGGTATGATGCCGTATGGCTCTAATCCCAGCACTCAGGAGCTAAAACAGGAGGGTTGCCGTGAGTCCAGCCTGGGCTACATAATAAGTTCAAGGCCAGCGTGAAGTACAAAGTGAGACGCTGTCTAAAAAGAAACAAAAATAAATAAATGGGTCCTGGCTTCATGGCCTCTTCTTTATGGGCTGCAGTATCCTTGGCTTTGGCCACACTAGATTGACCACTATTGGTGCCATCAGTCACTTTCTGGCCCGTGCATATGCTGTCCTCTGCCAGCTTCCCTTTCCTGTTTCGTCTTCTTGAAAAATTTGCTAATCCTCCAAGGCCAAGGTCAGTAGCCCCTTGCTGGGAAGCTTCCTGGCGTAGCTGGTTTGTTACTGTCTCTTTCCTGCCTGAAGGGGGTTGGGGGGAACCTAGCTTATTTGAATATTTGTGGCAACGTGACCGCAAGATTCATGTCTCCTCCTTTGCCACTGAGTTTGGGGTTGTCACGTGATTAAGGCTGGGAACCATCTCCTCAAGGCCCACACATACTTGTGCCCACTCTAGACTATTTCTTCATCTGTGTAAATGGAAACCGCTACCCATCTACCCAGTAGGTGCTCTGGGCACATTCACTGACTTGGCTCACAAAGGGTATCCAGCCCCTCTCCTACTGTAGATTTGGGGATCCCCTAGCGGGGCCAGGAGGTCCGGCCTCCACATCCCCCACAGCTGACACTTCTATCCCCTAACTTCTCCCTGCCAGGATCAGTCCCTCCTCCTCACAGACCATGCTCTGTCCACCTGGCTACACTGCTTCCTTTGTCTTGTGGGGCTCAGTGGACATGCAGATGGCCCATGGAATCCTGGGCTGGGCACCCTGTGCAACTGTCACCAATACCAGAAGGAACAGTTATGTCACCTACCACGCCACATTTGTGTGTCTCTGCCAGGAAGCCACAGTCAGAGGTAAATAGGGCCTAAGGGAGAGGCAGCAACCATAGAATTCTCAACCTGGTTTCCCAATGGCCTGGCAAACCCAGGCCTTCCACCCTCTCTCCCCTACTGTGTTCCCCACAGGCCACTGAGCTGAGGAACTAGGGGCGCAGTGTCGCTGGAACTGGAGGCTAAACCCATCCACTGCCCCCACCCCAACAGTACATCACATCCAGGCTCGGACATTTGCTTGCTCTGTGATCTCTAGACTTCTGCTTCAGGATTTCATCATGTAAATACTGTATTTTGAAATCTTTTTTTTTTTTTTGACAGGATCTTACTGTGTAGTTCAGGCTATCCTGGACTCACTCACTATGTAGCCTAGGCTGGTCTCAAACTCACGACAATCCTCCTGCCTCGGCCTCCCAAGTGCTGGGTTGAAATCATTTTAGACTTGTAAGATTTTTGTAAAAGAAACTGTTTCTGCATGCGTTTCACTCAGCTTCCCCGAATGTTGATACCTCATATAACTAAAACCCAATGATTAGCCGGGCGTGGTGGCGCATGCCTTTAATCCCAGCACTCGGGAGACTGAGGTAGGCGGAGCGTTGTGAGTTCGAGGCCCGCTTGGGCTACAACGCAAGCGCAAGGCCGGCCTGAGCTACATAGTGCGACCCTGCCTCAAAAAACCAGGGCTGGGAGTTTGGCTCAGTGCCTTAAGCGCCTGCCCTGGCAGGTGCGAGGTTGTGAGTTCAATCCCTGGTGCCGCAAAAAATAAAAAAAAATAAAAAATAAAAAAAAACCCAATGATTAAAAAAATTAGGAAATTAACATTAGTGCAATATTATAATCTGCAAAGTCTATTTCATTTACATCAGATTTCCCACATGTTCTTTCCTGGTCCAGGGTCCAGTTCCCAATTCTGGTTTCAATGTCTCCCTTGTCTTCTGATCAGCTCCTCGGTCTGCCTGCTCTGTGTGACCTTGACACTTTTGAAGAGTTACTGGTCAGTTGTTTTGAAGAATGTATCTGTTTAGGTTTGTCTGATATTTTTCTCACAATTCGGTTGAGAATGTGCATTTTTGGTAAGAAAACCACAGAAGTGATCTCATTCTCATTGTATCATAGCAAGTGGTTCACAACATTGCTAGTGATCTTTGGTTAAGGTGATTTCCTTACCATACAATTATTCATTTTCCCTTTGAGAGTAATCAGTACCTTGTGGGGAGACACTTTGAGACTATTCATTTTTATTAACATCTATTCTTGCCGGGCATGACAGTGAATGGCTATAAAACCAGCACTCAGAAAGCTGGGGCAGGAGAATCACCACAAGTCCAAGGCCAGCCTGAGCTACATAGTGAGATCCTGTCTCAAAAAAACAAACACTTCTCTGCCGCAAAAAAACCCCTAATATGAGTTCTAGCAAAGCAGAGTACTCACAACACCAATCTTTAAGTACAATCAGTTACAAAGATAAAGTTCTTTTTCTCTTTTTACTTTTTCTTTCTCTTTGGTTTTTTGAGACAAGGTCTTGCTATGTAGTTCAGGATGGCCTTGCATTCACTATGTAGCCCAGTCTGACCTTGAACTTGCTGTAATCCTTCTATCTCAGCCTCCCAAGGGCTGGGATTACAAGTGTGTGCCACCACATTCAGCTAACACTATGTAGTTATAGTAGTCACATTTATTTCACCTTCTTTGCACCTTCTACACAATGGCTTTAATGTAGTAGACTAAATAATTGCTCAGGAAATCATTAATGTCTCAATTACTTTCAGATTCCTCCAGGTGAGACAATAAATAGGCAATTTCAAGGGCATAAATAGTGGCTCCTCAAGGCTTTTTCCATCATGTAGATGTGTTTGGGCAGCTTCTGAGAAAATGCTTCTATAGATACTGGTCAGAGATCTTGGGTCTTCCCCATAATTATTCCATTAGTCAACTCACAGTAATCCCACTTCTTCAGATGTACCAATCAATAGCGTTAGGACCTAATGCACCTTGTCCAAAGAAAAGGTGAATTTCTGACATCCTATCTTCCATGAACTTCATGGCCTCCAAAGCCAGATTCTACTGTAGTGACCAAAGCCGGGACTGGCTGACTTGCCAATGATACTACTCTACTATATTCTTGGTGAATGCTAAGACCAGGCTTCATCCAGCTTTTAATCAATGTTTGGTTTGCAGGAGCTAGATGACAAGGTCATTGATTTGCTACAGATACAACCATATTCATTTTTTGCCTGCTGCTTTGACCTAGAATACATGATGTGCATGGTTGCTCTTGAAGGCTTTCGGTCACGGGTGGACAAAAATAATGGCAAAGACAAATGCCTGCCTGTTATATTGAAGACAGACAGTTACCCCTGAGTGCAGCATCTAGATGCACCCAGCCCCTCAGGAAGCCCAGGCTCCTGCTGAGGGTGGGTGGCATGGTGCAAGTCCCTATGATTTTTTTTTTTTTTTTTTTTGGTACCAGGGATCAAACTCACACCCTTGCACCTGCCAAGCAGGCTCTTAAGCCACTGAGCCAAGTTCTCGGCCCTATTTTTTTTTTTTTGAGGCAGGGTCGCACTATGCAGTTCAGGCCGGCCTTGCTCACGTTGTAGTCCAAGCCGGCCTTGAACTCACAACGCTCCATCTACCTCAGCCTCCCGAGTGCTGGGATTAAAGGCATGTGCCACCACTCCTGGTCAAGTCCCTATGATTAAGGCTGTCCATTTACTCCCTTGCATTCTGTTTACTTCACTTAACGGGGTACGCTATAAAGTTTCTTATGTGTATATAGATTTATATGATTATTGTTGTGGTCAGAGCTTCAAGGGAAAGATTTAAGACAGAGCACATAATTTATAGGATTATTTTATAATATTCACCCAAACAGTCAAATGCAGAAGAGTGCAGGAGATCTGTCCACACACAAGAGACCCAAAGAATCTGGTTGAGGGCCTAGACCCCACAGCAGTGTCCTGTACGAGTCCAGTTGGAGGCCTAGAGCCCACAACAATGTCTCGTGCAAGTCTGTATTAAAGATCTGCACTGGAAAAGCCCAAAGGTCAATGGTGGAAATTAGAAAGTCTGCACCAGTTGGGGTGAAGGATCTGTGACTGGAGGGATGTGCACTGGAGCCAGGAAGCAATGCTCAAAGTGAGGATCAGAGCTCCCCCCAAAAGAACTACAGCATCCTTAGCAACAGCAAGAACCTGAGCTCCTCTGACGATAACAGCCGGGTTCATATCAGGAAACCAAGCATGACAGACTTCTCCAGGAGAATCAACAGCACACATCTTCCCCTCCAGTTCCCCTTTTACACTGTTGGTAACAATCCTGAGGGAGCCTTCCACACCCAACACCATACAGATTTGGTTCAGCTGGGTGTTGCAAGTTGGCTGTTAATTAATTCACTACAATTATATTTAATTAAATAACTTTATTGACTAAGTAATCTCTCTCTCATTTTTTTTTGTTTTGTTTTTGTTTGTTTTTGAGGCAGGGTCTCACTATGTAGTCCAGGCTAGCATTGAACTAGCAACAATCCTCCTGCCTCACCCTTCTGAATGGTGGAACTACAGACATGCGCCACTATCAGTGGATTCTCATAATTCACCATTAGAGTCAATGCTGTAGTGAATCCTTGAATATATGTCCATCTATTGGAGACCACAAATTCACAATGGTGAATTTTGCATACTTCCCTAAGGGATAAATGGATGCTTGGGATTAAGGTATCACCCATTTAAGATTTCCCATTAACTCTTGGGATAGGCCATCCTCTCCCACCAAGACTAAACGAAGACTACTAAAATGAAAAAGAACACTCTAGAGCAAGATCCTTCTTAGCATAAGATCATCTCTGCCCTCTTGAGACATCCCATGATTATCCACTATCTGCTGAGTTATTAACTTCTGAAAATCTTCTGCCAACCTTTGAATCTTCCACTAGCCTGTCCTATCATTGCATGCACCCACTGCATTGTTCACAGATAATGAATGGTGACCACTTTGGAGTCTCTGGGTCTTTGCTCATCCTGAGGCATTGATCTCTCAGCCCACCCATCATGCATTACTAAATTTGTCTCTTTCTTATTTTATTCTTCCCCATACCCCTCATACAGGCAGTTGGAGATCTTGGCCAGGTCCCCAATATCCATCTTTGTATATAAAAAAACTATTTTAATAAAACTAGTGGAAGGTTTTTTATCTAGTGGAAGGTTGTACAGTAGTACTGGTGCTGTGGCAGAGTTTAACAGTTCATCTAAACCGTGTGTCGTGGCACATCTGTAATCTCAGGATTCGTGGCACTGAGGCAGGAGGATTGCTGCAAGTTCAAGGCCAGCCTGGACTACATAGTGAGACTTTGCCTCCAAAAAGAAAGAAAGAGAGAGAGAGAGAGAGAGAGAGAGAGAGAGAGAGAGAAAGAAAGAAAAGCAAGCAAGCAAGCAAGCAAGGCTGCTTTCTGCTTTTGGTCTATAGTAAGTACTTTTGCTCAGTCTGTACTGTACTCTCTGTCTTTGCCTAATAATCCCAACTCCTGTCTCTTTCTGGCAGGTCCTGAAAATTTCTTTTTCCGTGATGGGAGTTAACAAACCTGAGAGAGCTGGGTGAGTTAAATTTGGGAAACTCAGAGAACCAGTCTGGTGACACTCCTGTCTTGGCCTCTCCAAGTGTGGGAATTACAAGCATGCACCACAGCCAACTCAAGTGTATTTTCTGTAGGTTGCAAATACAACATGGGCTCGGGTCCTTGTTCCTCTATGGAGGCTCTAGGGAAAATTCTGGTTCCTTGCCTACTCCAGAAAGCTGCCTGCATTCCCTAGCTCATTGTTCCACCCCCACCCGCAAAGCTAGCAAGGTAGGCTTTCTCTGTCCTTCTTCCTTTGCCACTTCTTGTTTTCTTTTTCTTTCTTTCTTTCTTTCTTTCTTTCTTTCTTTCTTTCTTTCTTTTTTTCTTTTTATTTATTTATTTATTTATTTTGGAGGCAGGGTCTCACTATGTAGTTCAGACTGGCCTTGAACTTACCATGTAGCCCAGGCTGGCCTCTAACTCATGGCAATCATCCTGCCTCAGCCTCCCAAACACTGGGATTACAGGCATGCCCACTACGCCTGGCCTTCACATTTTTTCTGTCCATATCTGGGAAATGTTCTTTGACTTAAAGGACTCATCCACATGGATAATCCAAAATAATTTCCCCATCTCCATCAAATTCCTTCATTTCAATGATGTCTACACTTGTTGTATAGAGTAACATGCTCACAGGTTCTAGGATTAGGACATAGATTGGATGGGGGTGTTCTGCCTACCACCTCTGTGGGACAGTGAGGGTGTGTGCATGCTTGTGTGGTTTTGGGTCTCCTCAGCCTCTCCCTTCCCACTTCTGGTCTATTTTTGTTTTGGTCAGAGTAAAGAAACCTTAGTTCCAGTAAGCAAATATATGCAAACCCACCATGCAAACAGGAGCTCAGCTGAACTGGAAGAGAATCCATAGGGATCTTTTCTAACTCATCCATTCATGTTAAACTCAAGTTAGGTCCAAAGAGGTCTCGAGGAAACTAGGTTGTCCAGGCTGGGCTCAAACTTGGGATCCTCCGGCCTCTGCCTTCAGAGTGTTGGGTAACAACCATGTGCCTCTGTGCCCAGCATGAGTTGGAGCTTCTGCTTGGATCAGCCCCTTCACTTTCCTAAGGCCTGGGTTCCTCGTTTGATAAATGGGAGTAGGATTTGCAGGGCTGGGGTGGGGTCGAGAGGACACTGTGTGTGAAATTCCTCTCAAGAGCAAGTGTCCCACGTATACAGGAAACGTGGTGGATGCTGCACTCTCCTTTGTCCCCGACAGGGGCCAGCTAGGCACCTCCAGGCTGATGGCTGATGGAGGACGAATGACACTGACACTGAATTTGCACCCCTGGGTGCTGGGTCTTCCCTGAGGGTGGAGGAATCTTTGCATAGAGTCATGGTTTCCATCTCCAGCCTTAGACGTTCTGACTGAATTTACTTATGACTGGGAATCCCCATCCTGCCCAAATCCCGCCCTGTCAGTTTTTCTGGCCTTGGCTTATGTAAAATAATACAGAGAAGAGGAAGGTAGAATCTCAGGACAGAAAGCACAGGGCCTGGAGAACCTCTTCTAGGGATTCACAGCAGAGCAGGAGACATAGTTAGGTACAATGTCAGAGAAACACTGAAGCTCAGAGGCAGGGAGGGACCTGCCGAGGTCCCCAGCAAGTCAGCAATAGAGCCAGGTGAGACCCAGCTCCCATCCCACGCACTTCACGTCGGCATTGCCATGACCCTTCCTCATCAAGGTTCCCAAACAGTCTTCCAAGTTTGACCCAAAGGATTCTCACTGTTCTCCAAACATGTGATCAGTTTGTAACTCTGTGCCCTTGAATGTAATGTGCCTCTCTGTGTACCCCTTTCTCCCACATACCCACCAGTAGGCCTAACTCCTACTCATTCCTCAAGGCCCACTGAAATGTTTCCATTTCTGAAACAAAACCCTAAATTTAGTTTGGCCAGTTGGGGTTTTTTGTTTTTGTTTTTGTTTTGTTTTGTTTTGTTTTGTTTTGTTTTGTTTTGTTTTGAGACAGGGTCTCACTATGTAGTTTAGGCTGGCCTCAAACTCTAGCACTTCTCTTGTCTCCACCTCCCAAGTGCAGGGATTACAGTCTCGTGCTGCCATGCCCAGTGAGAACCTATTCCTTTCCTCTTTCAGTGCTTTTATAACATTCTCTGCACACATTGATTTTTTAACACTTCCTACCCTTTTCTATAATTGTCTTAGCCCTGTCTACTGCAGAGAATATTTCTGCTTCACCTCTCTGCCACCAGGGCCTGGCACTCGATAAATGTCACCAGCTAGCCCGTCACTGTGACTTGTTGACCCGACTAAGGACACTGGAAAGAAATGTGAGGTTTTTGGAGAATTTCCAGCAGGCAGAACTATCAAGAGGGCAAGCAGCTAAAGGATCCTTACAGTGGGGATCCTGTGAGCAAAAGCAGCAGGCGAGAGACCTCTGGAGATGACACAGATCACAGGAGGAGAAGCTGAGTCACTCATAGAAGCCACTGGGTGTCTGCCCTCACAGGGCTCAGGCCCTGCTGAGGACATAAAGGGAAACATGATTTTTGGCAGGGCGTGGTGGTGCATGCCTGAAATCCCAGCACTCAGTAGACTGAGGCAGAAGGATCGTTGCAAGTTCGAGACCAGCCTGGGTTACAAGGTGAGTTCAAGGTCAGCCTCAACTGCATAGCAAGACACTGTCTCAAAGAGACCAAAAAAACAAAAAAAAGAAAGAAACACAATTTTATACAGAGCTGATCTATAGATTGCTTCCTTCTTCCTGACATATTCTTTTTAAAAAATTAGTAATTTTATTAGTACATGTTCATTAGTACATTAGTAGTGACTACATTCATTGTGGGCCATTGGTTCAGGTACAAAACACATGTTCTTTTCACTTCCCCTTCCCCTCCCCTCACTGCACCCCTTAGTCCTCCAATTTGCAAAAGATCTATCTCCTGGTTTCCTATTATCTATCTTTTATTTTGCTTTTTAAATTAATAATACTTTAAGTTTGTCGTGTAAGACAAGCCATGTGATATTTAAGCTTGTATTTGTTTCTGTTTTATCTCACGTAACATTATTTTTTCAAAGAGTATCCATTCTTTCTTAAAGGAGTATCCATTCTGACACCCTTTCTTTTCTTAGCTTCCGGGATACTATCCAACTTACCTGGCTTTCTCTCTCTACTAGATTTGCTGCTTCTCATAGTTTACCTACCTTTTTTTTTTTTTGGAAATAGGGTCTCACTAGTAGTTCAGGCTGGCCTCAAACTGTCGGCAATTGTCCTGCCTCTGTCTCCCAAGTACTGGAATCACAAGCATGTGCCACCACACCCAGCCTTAAAAATTCTTAATATTGAAGGAAACTGTTTTCCATCTACATTCACTTCCTTGGTGAGCTCACCCAGTCTCACGACTTTAAACAGTATCTATGCTGATGACTCCCAAATTGATACATCAAACCTAGATCCTTCTCCTGACCTGCAGATCCATATGAGTTCATGGCCCCTCAATATCTCTCCTCTAACAGACATCTCAAATTAAACAGATCCTTAAACGGAGCTCCAGACAGTTCTATCTCTCAGAAAGCAACTTTCCCTGTCTTTCCCATCTCAAAAAATGGGGGAAGCTATTCAGGCCCCAAATTTTTTCCTCCGTCTGATACTGCATATCCAAGCTACTGGCAAACCTTGCTATCTCTCTCTCTCTCTCTCTCTTTTTTGTGGCACTGAGGATCAAACTCACAACTTCACACCTGCCTGGCAGGTGCTTAAGCCACTGAGCCAAACTCTGCCCCTGGTTTTTTGAGACACGGTCGCACTATGTAGTTCAGGCCAGCCTTATGCTCACGTTGTAGCCCAAGCCGGCCTATCAATGCTCCTCCTACCTCAGCTACCCAAGTGCTGGGATTAAAGGCATGCGCCACCATGCCTGGCTAACTATCTTTTAAATATATTCAAAATTCACAAGGTGCAATGGCACACATCTATAATCTCAGGTACTGGGGAGGCTGAGGTTGGTGAATCACAAGTTTGAGACCAGTTTGGCCAACATTTTTAGACTTTGACTCTCAGGGGGAAAAAAATTCTGAGGATATAGCTCCACAGTGAAGCACCCTGGGTTTAATATCCAGCAGTAAATCAATCAATCAATCCAATCACTTGTGTCTTAATCCATCTACTGCTTCTGTCATCATCCATCTGCTACTTCTGGTTTATTATAGCAGACTCTTACCTGGTTTCCCTGCCTCTGAGGTTGTTCCCCCCATGCCCATGGCCTGTTCTTCACAGGACAGAGCAGCTCTGTCAAACTGTAAATCAGACCCTGTGGATCCTCTGCTCCCAACTCATCACTGTCTCCCCAACACAATGTAAAAGGCTGAGTCTTTACTCTGACCCGCAAAGCTGTATCTGTCTGCCTCCTTCAGCCTCTCTGTTCTCATCTACTGTTCTCCAGGCAGGACATTACCCTCCAACTACTCCAGTCCCTTTGTGCTTGCTGTTCTTGCTCCCTGAAATCTTTGTTCCCAAATATTAGCAGAGGTTCTCCTCTCTCTCTCTCCTTCAGACCTTTACTCATAAGTTCCCCCTTCCAGTGACTTCTCTGGATTCCACTATTTAAACAACTCCCCTGCCAACATTTTATTCCCAGTTCTCTTGAGGATATACTGCAATCTTTTTTTTTTTCCCCTGGCACCAGGGATCGAACTCACAGCCTCACACCTGCCAGGGCAGGCGCTTAAGCCACTGAGCCAAACTCCCGGCCCTGGTTTTTTGAGGCAGGGTCGCATTATGTAGCTCAGGCCAGCCTTGCGCTCGCGTTGTAGCCCAAGAGGGCCTCGAACTCACAACGCTCCACCTACCTCAGCCTCCCGAGTGCTGGGATTAAAGGCGTGCGCCACCACGCCCGGCTCTATACTGCAATCTTAAAAATATTTTTTTCTCCTCTGTGTGTGTGTGTGTGTGTGTGTGTGTGGTACTGGGATTGAACTCAGGGTCCCTTACACGCTAGGCACTGTACTGTTACAGGCAACTGAGTTAGATAGAAATATTATAGGCAGTTAGACCTGGCTAGGCCCTTAAAGGAGCCAGTGCAGAAGACCAGATATCTTGTAATCTTGGAGGAGACAGACATCTCTCGCTGTGGGCTAGACTTTAAGACAAAAGATCAAATAAATATACTCTCATCCTAAAGATGAGACATTCTTAATAGGTCTCTGTCGCCCTGAGGAAGCCAAGAGTCACTAACCCAATCCTCTACAGCCAAAGGCCCTGTTCTGTATTCCTACCTGTTTGCAACTGTGTCCCCATTTGATCCTGATTTAGTCAGTTTTACCTGAGTAATTACACTTGCAATCTTATTGGTTGACCATAGTTCTGTCCCACCTCATACCCACCTGCCTTGTGAGTTCCCATTTTTCTCTACCTTAGGCCCACCTCATCTTGTGGTTTTGCTCCATAAAAATTCCTAGAATGAGCTGGGGATATAGCTCAGCACAAGTGCTTGCTTGGCAAGTGTGAGGCCCTGAGTTTGATCCCAGGTCCAAAAAAAAAAAAAAAAAAAAAAAAATTCCTAGAAAAGGCAGAGTCCTTGTAACCCACTCGGGACCCCTTCTGTCTCTCGGACAGAAGCTTTCTTTCCCTCAATATATTCTGCTCTTAACCACTGTTGTTCCTAAAATTCATTCTTCAATTTTATTTTATTTTATTTTATTTATTTATTTATTTATTTTGGTACTGGGGATCGAACTCACAACCTCACACCTGCCAGGCAGGTGCTTAGGCCACAGAGCTAAATCCCCAGCCCCATTCTTCAATTATAAAGAACACAAATTCATACCGGACGTCTAGTAGATTGGGACTTTCTTTCCCCTTTGAACTACATTCCTAGCCCTTTTTAAAAATTTCTGAGACAAGCTCAGGCTGGCCTTCACTTTTAAAGCTGGCCTCCTGCCTAAGTAGTTGGAATTATAGGTATGCACCATCCTGCTGGGCTTCATCTCTATCTTCTTAATTGTTTCTCTTTCATTAGAATGGAAGCTATATGATGAAGGGGACTTTTGGGGTCTGTTTTGTTTAGTCATTGTATATCCACAGCATAGTACTGTGATGGTTCTAGATGTATGGATACATCAATAGGTACTTGGTGAATGAATGGATGAAAAGGACAGACATTGCCAACATTTGATTCCTCTACTCTCTCTCTTTCCCTTTTTTTTTTTTTTTTTTGCTACCAGGAATCAAACTCAGGACCTTGCATTTGCTAAGCAGGCGCTTATGCCACTGAGCCATATCCCCATTTCTCCTCTCCCCTTTTCTTGAGAAGGGTCTTGCAGTGTAGCCCATGCTGGCCTCAAATTTGTGATCCTCCTGCCTCAGCCTCCCAAGTGCTGGGATTACAGGCATGTGCCACCATACCCAGCCAAAAATAGATACAACCCTTGAAGACATAGGTGTAGGCAAGAACTTTCTAATGGCATGTGAAATAATACTGAAACAAATGGGATTATATCAAATTAAAAAGCTTCTGTACACAGCAAAGGAAATAACCAACAGAATGAATAGACGAGCTATAGTATGGGAAAAAAAATTGCCAGCTAGTCCTTAGACAGAGGACTAATATATAAAGAAAAAAAAAAAAAGGCCTTCCCCAAGTAAAAGACCCAATCAAAAAAATGGGCAACTGAAATGAATAGACACTTCTCAGAATGGCAGTTGGTCAATAAATACATGAAAAAGCCGGGCGTGGTGGCACAGGCCTTTAATCCCAGTACTCTGGAAGCTGAGGTAGGAGGAGTGTTGAGAGTTGGAGGCCGGCTTGGGCTATAACTCTGAGTGCAAGGCCCGCTTGGGCTACAATGCGAGCACAAGGCTGGCCTGAGCTACACAGTGTGACCCTGCCTCAAAAAACCAGGGCTGGGAGTTTGGCTCAGTGATTTAAGTGCCTGTCTGACAGGCGCGAGGTTGTGAGTTCAATCCCTGGTGCCGCAAAAAACAAACAAACAAACAAAAAATACATGAAAAAAATGCTTATCATTGCTGACATCAGAGAAATGCAAATTAAAACTATACTGAGATACCATCTTAGCCCAAAAAGAATGGCTATCATAAAAAAGAAATCTAATAATAACAAATGCTAGCAAGGATGTAGGGGAAAAGGAACTCTACTACATTGTTAGTGGGAACTAGTACAACCACTATGGAAATCAGTGTGGAGATTTCACAAAAACGTAAAACTGAGCCGCGCGTGGTGGCACACACCTTTAATCCCTGCACTCAGGAGGCTGAGGCAGGAGGATCATTGTGTGAGTTCGAGACCAGCCTGGGCTACAAAGTGAGTTCAAGGCCAGCCTGAACTGCATAGTGAGACCCTGTCTCAAAAAATAGGGCTGGGGATTTAGCTCAGTGGTGTAAGTGCCTGCCTGGCAGGTGTGAGGTTGTGAGTTTGATCCCTGGTACCAAAAAAAAAAAAAAAAAGAAAAAAAAAAGAAAAGAAAAGAAAAGAAAAAAAGAAATTCCATTTGGCCCAGTTATCTCACTTCTAGATATCATCCCAGAAGAATTAAAATCATCATATTACAGGGATACATGAATACCCATGTCTGTCTATTTATTTATTTATTTTGTATTTTTGAGACAGGGTCTCATTATGCAGTTCAGGCTGGCCTTGGGCTCACTTTGTAGCCCAGGTTGGTCTCGAACTTGTAATGACCCTCCTGCCTCAGCCTTCCAAGTGCTGGGATTACCGATGTGTGCATACCTATGCTTAAAGCAGCACAATTTATAATAGATAGATCTTGGAAATAGCATATATGTCCATCAACAGATAAATGGGTAAGGAAAATGTAGTATTAATGCACAATGGAATACTATGCTGTCATAAAGAAAGATAAATTTGAGCTGGGTGTAGTGGTACACACTTGTAATCCCAGCACTTAGGAGGCTGAGGCATGAGGATCACAACAAATTCAAGGCCAGGCTACGTTACATAGTGAGTTCAAGGCCAGAGTAAACTACACAGCAAGACCCTGTCTGAAGACAAAACAATAAAACCTGAGGCATTCATAGGTAAATGGATGCAACTTGAGAACATAATGTTAAGTGAAATAAGTCAGACACGCAAGCTCAAATATTGCATGGTTTCTTTTATATGAGAAACAAAGACCAAAGTAGAAGAGAGGTAAATAGGAAATCAAGTTTAACTACTTCCCCAAATTACAAATTCCATTGTTTTAAAAATATTTCAGTGTACATGTTGGTTTAATTTATACTACTAGTTTACCTCGGTTCATTGAAAGATTTGTATTATGTTTTTTTTTGTAAGAATCTTTTCCATTTATGTCTTGTACACTGAGTAACTACTTTGACGATAACTATACACAATGTAATATCCACCATTGTGCTGTTATTATCTGATTATGACATTTTCTTTTTTCTTTTCCTTTTTTTTGGTACCAGAGATCGAACTCACAACCTCGCACCTGCCAGGCAGCGCTTAGGCCATTGAGCTAAATCCCCGGCTCTGTTTTTTGAGACAGGGTCTCACTATGCAGTTCAGGCTGACCTTGAACTCACTTTGTAGCCCAGGCTGGTCTCGAACTCACAACGATCCTCCTGCCTCAAACCGCCACCTCCTCACCGAGTGCTGGGATTAAAGGCGTGCACCACCACGCCCCGCTCGACATTTTCTTTTTTCTTAAAATAAATAAATAAATAAATAAGCCGGACGTGGTGGCACACGCCTTTAATCCCAGAAAAACTAGGGCTGGCAGTTTAGCTCTGTGGCTTAAACGCCTGTCTGGCAGGCGTGAAGCTGTGAGTTCGATCCCTGGAGCCGCGAAAAGAACATTGCTGGGGATTCAGCTCAGTGGCATAAACGCGCCTGCCTGGCAAGTGTGAGGTCATGAGTTTAATCCCTGGTACAAAAAAAAAAAAAAAGAAAGAAAGAAAGATAGAAAAAAAAAGATGCTGGTTAAAGAAGAGATTGAGTGCAGAGTAAAAGGACTTGCCAGCATGTTCACATCTAGTTGGCAAAGGAGTGGAACCTTGGATAACTGCCGGTCCTGACAGAAGCTGGTAGGTGATGGAGTTTAGTAAGACTTGGGTTCAAAAGACTTCTTTTACCAGAAATCATGAGAGGGAAGGTTGGGTCAGAGACAAGAATTGAAGGGCGTGGTGTAATTCCAGCACTTGGAAAGCTGAGGCAGGAGGACCGCTGTGACTTAGAGGCCAGCCCGGATTACATGAGTTCAAGGGCAGTCTATACTACCTAGAGAGAGCCTGTCTCAAAAAAAAAAAAAAAAAAAAAAGGAACCGAGGAATCAATAGAGGAGGTGGAGAGGTGACCAGACTGAACTCAATGGGATTATTTTGGTCTAGTCCTGCGGAAGATAATTGAGTTCCCCTGAAGTATTGTGCTGTGTCTGAGGTTTACTAGTCCCTCAAACCTGTACTTAATCCCCAATGTCAGAAATGGGCAAGCAAATTTAAAAGATCAGTGAGTCCCCTGATGTGGTGGCACAAAGCAGATAATCCAGACTGAGCGAGAGGATTCCAAACAGGAGCCCAACCTGAGCAATTTTGCAATTTAGTGAGGCCCTTTCTCAAAATAAAAAAGGGCCTGGGAATGTAGGTCAGGAAGAAGGTATTGTGTTCAATCCCCACTACCGGGAGGTGGGGGTGGGGGAGTGGGGACAAACCCATGTTTCCACTCAAGGTCTGCAGGGTCTGGCTTTCCCTGTGAACTGTCTTTGGGGCTGGTGCCCATATTCATTATCACCGGCTTCTAGCAAAGCCTAAAATATAATAACATGCTTTTGCTCAAGACATAAAGGAATAGGTATGCCAATACGGAAAAAAAGTCTGAGAGGCGATGAGGAACGTAAAATTACTCAAATTCTGCGACAAAAGCAGATTTTCCTGGAAAGCAACAGAAGAACGAGAACCCATAATGACGCAGTATGTTAGTAGCCATTTTTTCAAAGGGGTTAGAGCATAAACACTGAGGAGGCATGGAGGGGCTCGATTAGAAAAAGTGTGGGTGACCGCGGTCGGCCAGAGAAAAGGATTGGCTGAGACTCAAAGCAGAGCCAATAGGCAGACGCAACAAATTTCGTTCCGAAACTAGTACAGGACTAAGGGAGGTTAACGCAACTTCCGGTTTGTAAGCGCGGGCCGGGGCTGCAGGGCGGGAAACAAAAGGAACCAAAGGACGCATGCGTTTGGTGGGCCCTTCCGCTCAAACTAGGAGAAGCGCTTCCGGGTCGCCGCCGGCTGCCGCCTCCCGGCCCGGTAAGTACAGAAGCGCGGCTATGATTGTCTTTTTGCTCATTTTTTCTTCCTTCCCCCAGAGAAGCCCAGTTCCTTTGGCGCTCTATGTGCAGACTCCTTCACCCTTAAAGAACTGCTTCTCATTGGTCGCTTCATTGAGACTAAGCCCCACCCCATCAACACCAGACCCCTCATTCATTGGTGTCACTTCCTGTCACCCTGGCATTTCTTTCAGTTAATTGGCTCTACCCAGGCCCCGCTCCTTTCGCGATTATCAACCCTATAAGGACAAACTCCTGTCCAAGGCCCACCTCTGCCTTCTTTCTGTTGGTCCACTGCGCGGACATTATGATAATAAGCAAAGAATGGGCGGTGGCTTTGCAGCGGGTGGGTTGGGTTTTCCGAGACAAGATCTCTGGGCTGTCAGTATTTATGGGGCTTGAGGTTGGACTGTCTTGTGCTTGGGACTGGGACTGGGAAGTTTGGGTCCACAGAATGGCAGCGGCTGGTCCTGGGTCGGTCAAATAAGTTAGGGAAAAACTGGCTTTCATATGGATTCTTTTTTTCTGCTCTCCTCCAGTGCTTGGCCTAGATCCCTTCCCTGCGCGAGTTCTAAGCTCTGCTCACTGAATGACCTAAAAGCCAGTCAGCTTGTTACTGGGTCTCAGTTTTCCTGTCTGTGAGCTGAGGTGTTTTAATTCAGATTCTCTGGGACCCTCCTGCTCAGCTTTTTCAACTGAGTTACTTTTCTCGTACATATTAGTCCATCCGTTCAATCTTTCATCTACTTATGTAGACTAGAACGTCCTACTAAACCCTGCTTGCACGTGGTGCAAGCTCTGTCACCCAGTTTGACTGTGGTCCACGAGAGGTGATTAGTGTTCCAAACTTTTCACACTGGGTGGGTATTGCATGGACCATCAGAAAAGGGACAAAAATTAAGATTTAGGATGGGGGGGTAGAGATGATTTTATTAGAACTCTGCTGCCTCTATTGTTTGTTTTGAGACAGGGTTTCGCTATGTAATTCAGTCTGGGTTTGAACTCACTATGTAGCCCAGTCTGACCTTGAACTTGTAGTGATCTTCCTGCCTCAGCCTCGAAGTTGCTGGGATTACAGGCACCACCATGGCCGGCAAAGTAGTGCCTCTAGTTTTGTAATGCCAATCTATATTTTGGATTCCATCTCTATAGTTGGCTCCCATTCTTTTCCTTCCACAAACAACCTACAGCTTTCCTGAAACGTTAATTATCAGAATATTGAGGGAAAGCCGGGCGTGGTGGCGCAGGCCTTTAATCCCAGCACTTGGGAGGCTGAGGTAGGAGGAGCGCTGTGAGTTCGAGGCCCGCTTGGGCTACAATGCGAGCTCAAGGCTGGCTTGAGCTACATAGTGCGACCCTGTCTCAAAAAGCTAGGGCTGGGAGTTTGGCTCAGTGACTCAAGCGCCTGTCTGGCAGGTGTGAGGTTGTGAGTTCAATCCCCAGTGCCGCAAAAAAAAAAAAAAAAAAAAAAGAATAACTTTGAGGGTGGTATAATTGTCATTAGTTTCATTTTACATATGAGGAAACTGAGGCCCAGAGAGGTTAAGTGACTTGGCCACAGACAGCTAGTAAGTGGTGGAGCCAAGACTCAAACCCAGGTCTGTGTGATTCCCAGAGGGAAGAGTTATTTTCCTGCTACCTTCCACTCTGCCCTATCCCTAATTCAAATTACAACCAACTGAAATCTGAAGGAAAACATGTTCACGTCATACTTTTCCTCAGCCCAGGAGTCATGTCCACCTTGTTCCCCTCACTCCTCCCCCGTGTGACTGAGACACTATGGTTTAACCTGGATCGACCTTGTGTGGAGGAGACCGAGCTGCAGCAGCAGGAGCAGCAGCACCAGGCCTGGGTGAGTGAGCACCTAGAGCAGCATGACCCCTCCTCTCCCCGCTATGGGTCTCACTCTGGAAACTTGCCCTGGAAGAGCTCTTGGCCCCGAGCTGGGAGGAGTCAGGCTGGGAACCAGGGGTCAAGGCAATCATCTTCATGGTGCACTCATTTGCTGGGGGACCATGGCACTTCTGGGCAAGATTAGGGTTCAGTTCCCCTTATTCAGCCTAAACTCTTTTCCCTAAAGTACAGGATTTGATAATTTTAACTATTTATTATATTCTGGATCTAGCAGATGCTATGTTCTAGGCTGTCACCTTTACCATGATTATATGAAGAAACCAAGGCCCAGAGAATTTAAGTAATTGGATCACATTTATAAGTGGCAGATGACAGGAGAGAAAGGGATTGACTTTTCCTGAGAACTAGGAGGAAGCTTCTCTGCCAATACTTAGGCATCTTCTTAGGGTCAGAGTGGGCCAGATTCATGCCCCTGATCTGTCTTTCTTGGGCCCTCCCAACCCCACTTTGCCCACAGCTCCAAAGCATCGCAGAGAAAGACAACAACCTGGTACCTATTGGCAAGCCAGCCTCAGAGGTGAGTTTCTGCAGCAGGTGGGGCATATGTGAGGCCCATGGTGGACCAAAGCGCACTTCTCATTTTGAATGTCCTGTCTCTGAGCCACAGTAGTAGTGGTTCTTGGTCTGGGTAGAGGCTAGAAAGGGGAGCTACAGCGAGTGGACAGGCCTGCTACTAATATCTTACAGAACATGCACATTCCTGCTAGATTCAGTGGGGGCAGGGAGAGGGGAGCACTTGAACTGGTCTAGGCAACCCAGTAGGCCTTCAGGCTCTCCCCTGCCTTACCAGCACTATGACGATGAGGAAGAGGAGGATGAAGATGACGATGAGGATAGTGAAGAGGACTCAGAAGATGATGAAGACATGCAGGACATGGATGAGATGAATGACTATAATGAATCACCTGATGATGGAGAAGTCAATGAGGTAGGCACGGGGTGTAGGGAAGGGTTTCTGTTCTTGAGCCCCTAACCCGAACTAATTGATGGCCAAGGGGTACAGAAACCCTGGATTCACCAAGGGGCAGGATCTGGGGCTGAGGCTCCATCCCACCCACATTCAGCCTTCTCTCCAGGTGGACATGGAAGGCAACGAACAGGATCAGGACCAGTGGATGATCTAGGTAGACAAGGCAGGGTGGCAATTCCAGGCCAGCCCAACCTACTCTGCATACCCAGCCCCAACCTCTCAGCCCATAGAACTAGCCGATGGCCCCAGTGTCTGAAAGCTCACCCTTGGGCACTTCCTCATCTATTGCCAGGACTGATCTTGACCCCTCCCAGACCATCAGTCTGCCCTTGAATCCCCAGACCTGAGCCCATCCCACCTTCCTGGCAGGTACCTCACCCCGTGGTTGCCAGGTCTGGTATCTTTCTAACCCTTGTTAATAAAGACACAGGACTGATTTTTTCCCCCTATGTCTATTCCCTATTTGATGGGACCTAGAGGAGTCCAACATCTTCTCTTGGGCGTGGGTGGAGAAGAGGGCATTTGAGGGATATGAAGCAAACCTAATTGGCTAGGTAGGCCAGGGTTGGAGAACTTGGGCCCAGGCTTCCGTGCACTAGCTTGCACTCAACCATTCCTGCAGGGCTTCTTGTTATCTTGTATTTCCTCTAATCCTGCCCAAGATGTCAAGGCTGGTGAGGGGAGGCTTCCTGAGGCCGAGCTGAGAGGCCCCAGGGATCTCCTAGCTAGCTATCTTAGTGTATCAGTGCAGGGCAGGACTCACCTGAAGTTGCCCAGCAAACCAGTGACAGCTGACCTGGGAGCTCAGGCCTCCTGCTCTCAGTCCATAGCTCTCTCTACAAGGAGGGGGGCCAGTGGGACCAAGAAGTTGGATAATTTGACACTTCTTTGGGTCAGTGTGGGGTCTGAAAATCGGCAGAGCTGGGAAGACAGCCTCCCAGCCCTAGGCCCAGCATGTTTTGGGCCCCCAATAGGGAGGAAAGGGGATGTTCTGAGGTCCTTGATTGGGCAGGGGTGGGAATGGGGTGAAGAAGTAAATACTCCTGGTCCTGGACCTCAGCCAGGTCCAGCGTAGGTGAGCTGGGCTATGCCATCCTTGATCGCAGGAAAGTCTAGGAGGCCAGTGTGGTGCAGGCGGCAGCGGTAGTGGCCACAGCTCTTGGCATACTGCAGGAAGCGGGGTGCACCTGGGAAGAGGACATGGTCAGCCAACACAGTGGCACCAGCCGGCAGCAGAGCGTGGGCCTCCAGTAGCTGCAGGTCCCGCAAGTAATATCGGGGCCGGTGTGCCAGGAGCACCAGGTCTAACCGACTCAGCTGATGGTGGGCTCGTAGGCGTGGAATCACCTCCTCTGAGCTGCCAACAATGAGCTCCACCTGTAGGGGAAAGCAGAGCTGTGAGAGTGGGAGGGACTGCTTTTCACTCCAGGCCCCACCGGGCCCTGCCCTAAGTCCCCATGAGTGTCTCCCATTTCCTCTGGTCTCGGAACCCAAGAAGTTACATCACTATTGTAATTTCCATTGAAGCCCATGAAGAAGCTGAGATTCAGAGGATTTGTGATTTGTCAAGGTCACACGGCTAACCAGAGGCAGACTAAGACTTGAACTCAGAGTTGCTAAACTCTGGAGACTCCTTAGCTGCTTTTGTCATCCAGCACAAGGTATGTGCTGATGACTTGGGACAGGAGGGTAGAAGCTCACACACCCTACAGGATCACAGTTGCTAAGAGGCCTGACTAGGGCAAGGCAGGGGTGCCAGAGAAGAGATCAGAGTTAGGGAGATGGAGAGGCTGACCGTGCGCTCATCAAAGCCAGCCAGGCGGATGAGTTTCTCAGCCACTGCTGCAGTACGTGGATCCCGCTCCACGGTGAGAAGGCGACTCCCAGGGGGCAAGACGCGAGCAATGAGGAGCGTGGAATATCCGCAGTAGGTGCCCAGCTCCAGCACACAAGCAGGGGCCTTCTCTTCCACCAGCCGCATTAGGATCTGGCCTACGGGGAAAGACGGCTGCTGTAAGAAGACATGGGAGGTGGATGCAGGGCCCCTGATGAAGAGACTGCGAATCCCCATCTGCTTGTAGCCCCAACAAACTGGGATCTCATTTCTTCCCCAGCTGCCCTACTGGTCCTCCTGCCTCCTCCAGTCTATTCACACCAGCTACTAGCAGTCTGACAAATTTGTCAAATCTCTGGCTCCTATGATTTTATAGGCCTTTAGGGTTGAACTGGGATCCTCAGCCTGGCATTCAGGACCTTCTTAGACCCGATCCTATTCTAGCTTTCCAGCTACAGCTCTCAGTTCCTCTCACCTGTAGCTTGAAATCACAGCCATCCCAAACAACTGTTCCCAGAATCAAACATGGTGCCTCATTCCTCCATGCCACATCTGTACATGTGACTGACTTTGCCCTTCCCCACTCCCATCCCCATCCACCTGGCCAACTTGAAACCAGGCCTTCTAGGCTCAGTTCAAATGAGTGCCCAGTAGAAACAACCACTCAGCCAGGCGTGGTGGTGCACGCCTTTAATTCCAGCCCTCGGGAGGCTGAGGTAGGAGGAGTGTTGTGAGTTCGAGGCCGGCTTGGGCAACAACGTGAGTGCAAGACAGGTCTGAGCTACATAGTGCGACCCTGCCTCAAAAAACCAGGGCTGGGGGTTTGGCTCAGTGGCTTAAGTGCCTGCCCTGGTAGGTGCAAGGTTGTGAGTTTGATTCCCGGTGCTGCAAAAAAAAAAAGAAAAGAAACAACCACTCCATCTTCCAGGCTCCTGAGAGGCTTCTAGTTTCACACATCACACCCTTTTATTGTTCACTGAATATATTTCTGATCTTGGATTTTTTTTTTTTTTTTTTTTTTTTTTTTTGTGTGTGTGTGCCGGAAATCAAACTTAGGACTTCGTGCTTGCCGAGCAGGCGCTCATGCCACTGAGCTATATCCCTGGCCCAATTAATGAGTTTTTAAAATAAAACTTTAATTTTGCTGGAAGCTGAGGCTCAGATAAATACAGGCAGTACTATCCTGAATTGGATGCAGAAACTTCTATGGTAAGGAAGAAAGACTTGGGCACAGATAATTGCAAAGCCGTGTTATAGTTATTCTCCTGTGTATTATGGTCTGAAGCCAGCGTTTGGTTGGTTCATCTCTATTGCCTCTACCTCTTCCACACCTAGCACATTATCTGGTACAAAATAGATAGCAATAAATGTTTACCAGATGAAAAAATGACAGTCCAAATCCATTTCCAGATGAGAAAAGATACAGAATCTGTAGAAGAACAGGAACTTGCCCAATTCACCCAGTAACATAGTGACAGGTCCCAGATCTTTCTTCACCCTGTTGGGGGTACTTCCTAAAACACTGACCTTTGACAGGCCCCATGTGGCTCAGGTACTCGCAGTGGCTGCTCCAGTGGTCCAGAGTGGTGAGGATGTGACCAGGATCTCCAGGCAGGGCATGGGTGAGCACGTAGCTGAAGGCCCTCTCCTCAATCTGTAACCCTGACAAGCAATCTCGGAGGCTCCTCAGCAAGACTGTGCGCACAAGCAGTCGAAAGTAGTGCCGGTATCGCACCAGCAATGTTACCACCAGCGGCAGGAATGCCAGTGCAATTGCAGGGGACATGGTCCCTATCTGGGCCCTGGGGTGGAAGGAGGTAGGAGAGAAACCCACATCTACCAATTGCCCGTCGTTCGTGTAAGCTTTACCGGTAGCATTTGTTATGCTCATATTTTACACTATGGCTGAGAAAGGTTGTGTCTTTTGTCCAGTCACACTGCAGAACTAGGCACAGCAGATAGTAAACATTCATTGATTTTAAAAAGCTAATTGCCGGTCATAGTGATGTATGTCTGTAGTTCAAACACTTTAGAGATTGAGGCAGAAGGATCACCGTAAATTTCAGGCCAGCCTGAACTACATAGTGAGACTCTACCTCAAAAAACAAACAAACAGGGCTGGGAATTTAGCTCAGTGGCTTAAGCGCCTGCCTGACAGGCACAACATTGTGAGTTTGATCCCCGGTACCAAAAAACAAAACAAAACAAAACCAACAACAAAAAACAAAAAAATCAATTGACACTGGATAAAGATGAAGCACAGGAAGCTGAAGCTGAATACAGGTTGGTATGAGTCCAAGCCTATGCATTTTTTTATGCCTATGTATTTTCAAAGATTCTAGGCTAGGTGTGGTGGTACATGCCTGTAATCCCAGCACTTGGGAAGCTGAGGCGGGAGGATTGCTATGAGTTTGAGGTCAGCCTAGGCTACAAAGTGAGTACAAGTCCAGCTTGAACTGCGTAGTGAAACCCTGTCTCAAAAAGACCCCCCCCAAATCTATACTGTGCATGTTTAGCTCAACCCCAAACGGCCTCTTTCCACTCCCAACTTCTCCCATCTCCACATTGCTCCCCACACCTCTTTCCTTTCATTCCTGATGTCACTCCTTCAGGACCTCTCTCAGTTCCTTCTACAGTACCCTCACCCCTACCAGACCCTTTAGCTGCTTGGTCTCCTCACCTAATACTGTGTAGCCGAAAAAATAAGCTTGATTCTTTCATTCAGAAAATGCTGCATTGTGGGCAGGGGATATAGCTCAGTGGCACAAGCACCTGCCTGGCAATTGCAAGGTCCTAAGTTTGATTCCTGGTACCAAAAAAAAAAAAAAAAAAAAAAAAAAGAAGCTGCATTGTCAGTGTGCTGTGCCTCAGTAAAAGGCAATTGAAATACTCCAGGTGTTAAGGTGAAATGTCTTTTTTCCCCACCCCAGGACTCTGCTCTTCACTGAAGGTGGAAGGAGTCCTTGCTTCTGTCCTTCTTTTCTCTCCTTTTTCTCCCTCTTTCCCTGTACTGTCAGAATTTTCCTTACACGTGCATACATAACAACACCACATACTTTCCTCACTTTCAGCCCTTTTCTCCTGTGAAGGATGGTTGCCCTCACCTCTCCCATTCCTGGACCATCCTACCCCTCTAGATCTGTCCTGGCAAGACTTCCAGGGCCTCTGGTGGGGTTGGGGGAGGACTAAGGTAGAATGCATGAATAGATCTGAATAGGTGCGTGATGGTGGGCATGGGAACCCACAAGGCCCGCCTTACCTGGGATAAATGCCCCTTCTTAGGAGGACTGGAATACCCAACAGAAAGGGGAGTCCTTGGGGGGATAGTCCTGAGAGACGGGAAGCTGGACCTGCTTTCAATTATTGATGGTGAGGCAGCTGTTGCTACCTGAGACTTGCAGGTCAAATTACCAGAGCTGCCTGCTATAATTTAGGAGCCTTCAAAAAACTTAGAGAACTTCAGGGTCTTGATTGGAAGGATAGTAAATGGTACTAGGTCTGGTGATTTCTGCCCTAGCCTCTTAGGTCAGGACATGAAACATGCTGTAAGCCAAGGTGAGGAGGAAACTGTTAATTACTCAACTCAAAATTCAAGTTTTCTGTAAGCAAGTATTAGGGTTTGGGTCACAGAGAAGAGTCAAAACCTGCCCCAGTCCTCCAGGAACTGTCAGTTTGGTGGAAGAGGCTGACCTAGGAACAAGAGATTACAGTATGCTGTGATCACTAGATTGCATGCTGTGAGAGTACAAGAACTTTTGACTTTTCTGAATGACTGTCTAATCCAGATAGAACACTAGGATCACGCACAATAGACAGTAAACAATCACTGACCTAATGAATTAGTTCACACTGGATAAAGAGGAAGCACAGAAACCTGAAGATACTCAGAGAATGGAGTCAAAGAAGATAATCAGATGGATATCATTTGTATTGAACAACTTGTAGACAGCAGGCAGGGGAGAGAGCATGCTAGGCCCCAGGTGCAAAGTACAAATCAACCAAGAAACCAAATGCTGCTGCGTGTTGTATGGTAGGCCCCTCAGTCACTAGGGAGACTGAGGGAGGAGGAAGCAAGTTCAAGGTCAGCCTGGGCAATTTAGGAGACACTGTCTCAAAAAAAAAAAAAAAAAGTCTTGGTGGGGTGTAGCTCAATGGTAGAATGCTTGTGTACCACACTTGATACCCTGGATTCCATATGTAGTAAAGCAAAAAAACAAAACAAAACAAAAAAAAAAACCACAAAAAACCAACAGAACCAAAGAGAAGAAACTGCAAGTATTTTTCTATTTCTAGTGGAAGCACCTTCCCCATCCCTCCTGACATGAAGTGGGAGGAAGATAACAGTACATAATCTAGAGTTAAGGTTTGGCCCTGTATCCTTCACCCAAGGGAAGACTGGAGTTTTTTTGTTTTTATTTTTTGAGACAAGATCTCGCTATATAGTTCAGGCTGGCCTTGCACCCGCTACTGAGCCCAGGTTGACCTCCAACTCGCGGCAGTCCTCCTGCCTCAGCCTCCCAAGTGCTGGGATTACAGGCGTTCACCACTGCTCCCATTAGGAAAGGTTTTTTTAAGAGTGAACTGAACCCCTCCTGAAGGTTCAGGACTATAATTGTAGCACTTTGGAGGCAGAGGTAGGACGATCTTCATTTCAAGGGTAGCCTGGTCTAAACAGCCTCTGTCTCAGAGCCCGCCCACCTCCCCCGAAACTTTGTGTTAAATTACTATGGCTGCGGTCAAAAGGCAGGATTTAAGAGAAACGCCTGAAGGACATACGTGAGCAAGGTGGAGTCTCTACTTCCGCTAGTGAAGGTTTAAACTCCCCCTGTCACCGGAAAGATTGGGCACCAATCTTCTGGGGTTTGTGTGTGCCCTAAAGTATACGCCCTAGGAGTCTCAGGTCGGGATCCCAGTCGCCCCGCATATGGCATTTGGAAGACTGTATCAGGACAGCTGTTGGCATGAGTTCGCTCACGGGTCCAGAAAGGTAGCCTAAGGGCCATGCGATCACACAACAACCACCGCCAAGGCTTTAGACGATTTGAGTTTACAGACGGGGAAGCCGATATCATGTGACACGCCCCTCCCGGTCCTCACAACACGTGATTCCTGTCCTGGCACATAGGGTGCGTCTTCCCATTGGTTGGTGGTGGTCACGCGACTGGGGGTGGGGCCGGAAGCCGGGGGTTGGCTGCGGCTCTGGGACCGGGTAGGCAGGGGGAGGGGAACGGATAGTAGCTCGCGAGAGGCAGCCGCCGGTCATGTGACCGGAAAGGCTTCTGACGGACGCCGTCCCTCCTCGGCGCGGCCTGAGCGCCCGGCCCTACCCCAGCAATGGGGTGCTGCTACAGCAGCGAAAACGAAGACTCGGACCAGGTGCGGCCGCGGCAGGCGGGTCTGGGGAGTGAGGGCTTAGAGCCTGGGACATGGGCCCCCCCCCCAAAACCTACAGAAGAGTGGGAGCCGGAGTGCAGGGCTCATCCAGTACGGAGGCCTGTAGGGGACAGATTGCAGTCGGGACGCCAAGCTGAGCTTCTAACCCTGTTAACGTCCCAGGTCTTCACCTAGTCCCCATCAGGAGCGGTGCAGGCCGCCTCCTCTCTGACTCGTTCCTTCCTCTTCCACCAACCCCCGTCTTCAGATCTTTAAAAGCTTGAATAGTCCTTCCTAGGTCTCTGGGAAGCACTTTTCTTCCCATGTTCCTTGCGCTTTCTCTGTGCTTAATAGTGAGCTTTTCGAATCCATTGTAGAGGTGGTTAAGCTGAGGCCCTGAGTTAGATTGTCCTGGAATGAATCAGGAATTTGCGTAGCCTCTCTGCCCCTGGATTTGGAGAAGTAATAGCACTGCTGGTCTGAGGTCAGAGAAACCTCCGAAGTTGGTGACATTTGAGTTAGCCAATGAAGAATTTTAGTAGCTACAATGAGGACATAGAGACGTGGGAAGTTGTTTGGGAAGCAGCACTTTGAATTAGCTTTGACTGACTTGAGGGAAAAGAGGGATTGGGGAGTTTATTTGGTTCTGAGTTGGGCCTGCTTCCATGCAGACCCTTGCCTGTTGTCTGAAGGTTCCTCTAGCTAGAGCGGTATCTGTCTTGAGATTGTGGCTATACACCTGTACCCTTTGGAAAAAAGCTTAGGTTGGGACCGGTACAGTATTTAAAGACTTCTTTACCCACTTTCTATACTTCAGTCCCTTTCTTGCTGACCACTTGAAGGGGAGATCTTACGTGGATAAAGTCTCAAGCTGCTGCACACTGACTTTTTTTTTTTTTTTTTTTTTTTTTTTTACTTCTAAACCTCAGTTCTACCTTTCAACACATAGTAGGCTCTGAGACAGGAGAACGGTTTCATCAGGTAGTATGCAGTCTAGTGGGGAATCCTGATCCTAAATTCTCCAAATATCTAATGGACACGTATTTCCTATGTCCTGTGTTAGGCATCCCTCATAGCCAGTATCACTAATGTCACCGTAGACTGTTGGAGAATGTGCAGACAGCAATATTTTTCACTTACTGGGAGAGCTACGGCCTAGTGGAAAATTATCCGTTAAAGCATAATATGGACTCTTACAGGGAATACAAAGGGAAGAAGGATGCCTGTTTCCAGCCAGAAGAGAGCTGGGTTTGCTTCTCTCCTGAATCTCCACCCTCCCCTTGATGGGCTCTCATGTCTGTTTGTAACCCCCAGAGGAGGTGCTTGATCCAATGATGAGTGATTTGAAGGTTCATTCTGCAAAGGCCATAGCCACTCGCTACTCTACTCTCATCACTGCCCTTTATTATAATAATAAAAAGAAATGTAAACATGTAATTCTTTTTTTTTTTTTTTTTTTTGAGATAAGGTCGCTATGTAATTAAGACAGGCCTTGAATTTACTGTGTAGCCTAGATTAACCTCAAACTCAGAGCAATCCTCCTGCCTCAGCCGAGGTGCTGGGATTACAGACATGCCACCACACCTAGCACAGTACAGTTTTTTGTTTTGTTTTGTTTTGTTTTTGTGGTATCAGGGATCGAACTCACAGCTTCACGCCTGCCAGACAGGCGCTTACGCCACTGAGCCACACTCCCCGCCCTAGTTTTTCGAGGCAGGGTGGCACTATGTAGCTCAGACCAGCCTTGTGCTCGCATTGTAGCCCAAGCCGGCCTCGAACTCACAACGCTCCTCCTACCTCAGTCTCCCGAGTGCTGGGATTAAAGGTGTGTGCCACCATGCCCAGCTCACAGTACAGTTTTTAAAGGGTTTTGAGGCAGGAGAATCACCATGAGTTTGAGGATAACCTGGGCTGCATAGTGAGCTCAAGGTCAGCCTGAACTACTTAGTGAGACCCAGGTGAGAAAAAACAAATAAAAAAATAAAGGGCTGGGCATGTAGCTCAATGGTGCATTGCTTACCTGGTATTCTCATGAGTTCCTGAAATCCCTAGTACTACAGGAGAGCAAAAAAGTGAGGAGCCAGGTGTAGTGATGCATGCCTGTAATCCCAGCACTTGGGAAGCTGAGGCTGAGAGTTCAAGTCCAGCCTGGGTTACATAGTGAGACCCTGTCTCAACAAAAAAAGGTGAGGAAAAAGTTGAGACCAAGATTTTGCAATCCTGACAAATGCCTTGCTAAGGTTTTTTGTTTGTTTGTTTGTTTGTGGCACTGGGAATCAAACTCACCACCTCACTTCTGCCAGACAGGCGCTTAAGCCACTGAGCCAAACTCCCAGCCCTAGTTTTTTGAGGCAGGGTCACACTATGTAGCTCAGGCCGGCCTTGCGCTCGCACTGTAGCCCAAGCCAGCCTTGAACTCACAACGCTTCTCCTACCTCAGCCTCCTGAGTGCTGGGATTGAAGGCGTGTGCTACCATGCCCAGCTGCTAAGGTATTTTATTTTATTTTTTATTTATTTATGTATTTTTTGGCACCGGGGATCCAACTCATGATCTTGCGTTTGCCAGGCAGGCGCTTACGCCGCTGAGCTAAATCCCTGGCCCTGCTAAGGTACTTTGATGTCAGGCTATTTCTGTATGTATTGAGCCAAGCTATCTTGGCTGTCCATGCCCACAGACCAAGTGGCCAACCCATCATGGGTGGCTTACAAATGGGTCTTGGTAAGGTAAACAGTGAAATCTTGACTCTTGGGTTATACAGACTCAGGGACAAACCTTGGTGTGACAGACCTACCCCATGCTCCACTCATCTTTTAGGTATAGAGTGATGTTATTTGTACACTCTGAAGGGAGCAGCGTGATCTCTTCTAGGAGTTGGGAAAATAATCTTGTTCTTGAAACCCTGTGAGGGAAGAAACTTCCATGTCTTGCAGGAAAGGAAGATCTGTCAGAAGTGAACCTGGAGGGCTGGCTGTGGTAGTGGCACAAGAATGCCTGTAGTCCCATTGCTCCAGAGGCTGATTCTGTCTCAGATTTATAAGAAAAAAAAAAAAATGCTGGAGAAGGGATTTAGGAAGTAATTCCAGCCTCATTATGGAGCCAGCTTTCCTTAGAGATAGGTTCATCTTTGGCAAACTTTTTGTCTTTCTAGCCTTTTAATACAGGTCATATGGAGTATGTAGGAGTTTAGAGGTGACAGGGCAGAAGCCCACAGCTTTTTTTTCTCATGCTTTGGGAACTAGATCAAATGGTCTGGGGACACTTGGGCAACCCAGGCTTGAGAAGGAAGAGTAAGGTGAAAAGGCTGGGCCTGCCCAGGGTGGGGCAGACAAAACAGGAGGAAGTGGCCCTCAGTAAGGGGAGCTGGCTGTTGTAGCAGGAACTCTGATAGGAATTGAGGCAGGACAGGAAGGGAACACCAAGGAGTCTCGGGGCTCGGGGTTCAGCACAGTGGGTTGGTGAGTCAGCATTAGCCAGGGTGCTCCTACCCCCACCCCATCCTTGGCTTTGTCATGAGCTCTTTATGGCTTGGATAGACACCCGCAAGTCTGCTTATCCACTTTGAAGCTGACACAAAGCCATCAGTGTGTTATAGCTGATGGGCTCAAGGTGGACTGAGATACAGAAAGCAGTAGAAAGCAGAATAAGGGCCTGAAATAGGACATGGAGAAATACAGTTGTGCAGGGTCAGAGAGTTGTGGTTTGGTCCTAGGCCACTTCTGGGGAGTGTGATCATCGGTGCAGACTGGTAGTAATAGTGCTGCTCAGAAGTAAGGAGGCCTCTTGGGTCAGTGAGAGAGACATGGTGGTCTGGCAAGGGAGGGAACAGTGCCCCTGTTCATTGCCAGTCAGGATAGACCAGGTATACTTCCTTTGGGTCTGAGAGTCACATACAGAGCACAGGACAAGAGGGTGAACACCTGAGAGAAGGGACCTGTCCTACAGAAGGGAACACTTTTGGGTGTAACCCAGAGGCTGGGTGCTGTTTCTGCCCTTAGATAACCTGAGGGATGGCCGTGAGCTGGGCTTGCTTAGGACCTTGTCTAGGTTCTCTCTTGAGAACAGACAGCCTTGCTTGGGAGTACTTTGTTCTGGAGTATCAGGGAGGCCACTCAGGGCCCCTCCCCCTTTTTGTTGGTGGTAGTGGTCGTACTGGGGATGGAACCTAGGGCCTTCACACTGCACTACATCACCAGTTCTTTATTGTTTCTTTTTTATGTGTTTTATGTTTATTTTCCCATTTCTACTACATCTCAGAAGTGTCTGTCCATTTCAGATGCCCATTTTTTTTATTAGGTCTTTAAATTTGGCGGGGGAGTTCTGAATTTTTTTGTGTGTGTGTCTTTTTGAGACAGGGTCTCGCTATGTATAGATCAGGCTGGCCTTGAACTCTCTTTGTAGCCTAGGCTGGCCTCAATTCACAGCAATCCTTCTGCCTCAGCTTCCAGAATGCTGGGATTACAGGTGTTCACCACCATGCCTGGCTATTTTTTATTTTTGACACAGGGTCTAGCTCAGTCACTATGCTACCCAGACTGGGCTTGAATTTTTGATCCTCCCACCACAGCCGCCCAGAGCACTGGCATTACAGTTGTGTACCATCACAGCTGGCTCACTCTTGGGCTTTTGACTTGCAGGGATCCCCCCTCTAGACCCTACTGTTTTAGTATTTTCCCACCTCCTCTGTCTTCCGACCTCTGACATCCTTTTTTCCAGTGAGTGTGGGACTGTTCTCCAGGGCTGCTGGTGAATGTCTGATTTGTGCCTCTGTCTATTTTCTCAGGACCTGTAGGATTCTTTTTTTTCTTTTCTTTTTTTCTTTTTTTGAGACAGAATCTTGCTATGTAGACTAGGCTGGCCTTGAACTCACAGTGATCCTCCTGCCTCTGCCTCCTAAGTACTGGGATTATAAATGTGTGCCACCATGCCTGGCCCTCTAGGATTCTTTAGTTCATCCCAAATCACACATTACACTGAACTCTAAAGGGCAACAAGAATCAAGTGTTATTTGGTATTCTGTAACTTTGGTATTTTGAATATTCCTTATAAAAGTGTTCTTGGTGTTTAAAGGTCAGAGCTGAGCTGAGGGGAAAACTCCAGGAAAGTACTGTTGGGCTAAGGGTCCAGGGGCTGACTTCTCCCCCATGGCCTCTTGTAGGATCGAGAGGAGCGGAAGCTGCTGCTAGACCCTAGTAGCCCCCCTACCAAAGCCCTCAATGGAGCTGAGCCCAACTACCACAGCCTGCCTTCTGCTCGCACAGATGAGCAGGCCCTGCTCTCCTCCATTCTTGCCAAGACAGCCAGGTGAGTGGCACCAAACCAAGCTGGAGGCAGAGCTTTCCTGTCCAAATGAAAGGCTGGGATGGGGCAGCCAGACTTAGGGCATGGGGGATGGGACAGGGTCACTGGGGAGGGTGTCTCTGGGCCTTGCCCCACTGGGCATGCAGGAACATCGGTATCATATAGCCCGGGAATTGGCAACCCACACTAAGTCCAGTTTGTCCCTCTCTGAAACACCTGTCATATCTTCTCTGTGTCCTCTCTCCAAAGCAACATCATCGATGTGTCTGCTGCAGACTCCCAGGGCATGGAGCAGCATGAGTACATGGACCGAGCGAGACAGTACAGGTGAGCTCTGCTCCACCTCGGGCCCCTCCCCTTCCTGCCAGTCCTTTCCAGCTTTGGAGCGTGGGCCACAGCCCAGGAGACTGACCACAAACCACTTCAGTGCTTCTGTAGATGTTCGTGTTAGCCCTCTTTGCCCTAGATACTCTTGAGAGTGCTGAGGCCAAGGGAAGTGTATCCAGAGTGAGTCTATGATGAGCTGAGACCCCCGTCAGCCTGCTCCTCTGGCCTGAGTGAGGCTTGCCTGGGCTGGGCAGGGCAGGGCAGGGCAGGCGGCAGCCTAACTGTCCTTTCCCCCATCACCTCCCTCTTGGCCAGTACCCGTTTGGCTGTGCTGAGCAGCAGCCTGACCCATTGGAAGAAGTTGCCACCGCTACCATCTCTCACCAGCCAGCCCCACCAAGTGCTGGCCAGCGAGCCCATCCCCTTCTCTGACTTGCAGCAGGTGAGCCTCCCCGGCCTGTCCGCTCCACCCTCCCACACTGTCCTGCCTCAGAGGAGGTGCGGAGGTGGACTAGGAAGCCCAGTAGCCTGTGGGCCCAGCTCACTCCCACCTCTGCTGTCTGACTTTTAATAGTCTCCCCAGCTCCTTTACTCTCAACCTCTATTCTTTTTCTCCTGCTTGTTTGTTTCCTTCTGCCTTTTGCATCCTTGCCTTTCTCATTGGCTTTGTCCTCCATCCTTCTCTCCTCTCATTCATTACCACCCTCTCCCTCCCCTGGAACTGGAGCCCATCTCACATGTCTCTTCCTGTCCTCCCTGGCCCCTCTGCCTCAGGTCTCCAGGATAGCTGCTTATGCCTACAGTGCACTTTCTCAGATCCGTGTGGATGCAAAAGAGGAGCTGGTTGTACAGTTTGGGATCCCATGAAGAGAGGGGTCCTGGACAGCTCTTCTCTCTTCAGCCCGTCTCCACCGCGCCTCCCCTGGTCCCCAGCCTCACTGCGGCTTAAACAGTACCCTAACCTGCTACTAATCATGGAGAAGAATGTGGAGAAGAGCGAGGGTAGAAGCCTGAGCAAGTGAGGATGGAGCAAGTGGGGTAGAACCTTTGGGACTGGCCTTCGAAGCCCTGGCCGGGGTGGGGTGGGGTGGGGGCCAAGAGGACAGGTAGGTGACCTGGTAGGTGTCCCAGTCACTGGGAACTAGAGATACCACTGTGGGGGTGAACAACAGGGGACCTAGGGATCCCCTTCCTACCTTTTCTCTTGGCTTCAGATTATTCAGTCCCCCTCTCCCCGACTTGGTGCTCACACGCGCCTCTCTAGGGTTTGTGACCAGGGTCTGGATGAGCGTGAATTTGAATGGAGTTTGTATTTCTAGCACCCTGGGTTTTTACATGTTTGGTCTTTTTTCTTTTTGTTTTTGTCATCCTCGATAAAGGAAGTGTATTCATTTGTGTGCTGGTTCCAGCCCCTCTGTCCTCCTGCCCACCGCTCTACTACTTGTGGCTACTCAGGTCTGTGGGCAGTGAGATCAGGGAAGGGAGCATCTTCAAGGGGCAATAAAGAGGAAAGATAAGGGTTCAGTGTTCCAGGTGCTAAGGTTGGGTGAGAAAATCGTCAAGGTTGAGCAGTCTTGAATCTGAGGCACCTGTGCTCTATGGACCCTGCTTTAGGCTCAGGGACATTACCAAGAGTCTTGGGTATTTGGCGAAGATCAGCCTCTGCCTAGGACACTTTTTGTTTGTTTTGGTTTTTTGAGTCAGGGTCTCACTATGTAGTTCAGGCTGGCCTTGAACTCACTCTGTACTCTAGGCTGGTCTTGAACTTTGTGGCAGTCCTCTTGCCTCAGCCTCCCAAGTGCTGGGATTACAGGCATGTTGCCACCACACCTGACCCTTTTGTTTTGTTTTGTTTTTTTCCTGGCACCGGGGATTGAACTCACAACCTCGCGCCTGCCTGATAGGCGCGTAAGTCGCTGAGCCAAACTCACAGCCCTGGTTTTTTGAGGCAGGGTCGCACTGTGTAGCTCAGGCTGGCCTTGTGCTCGCGTTGTAGCCCAAGCTAGCCTCGAACTCACAACGCTTCTCCTACCTCAGCCTCCCAAGTGCTGGGATTAAAGGACTGCGCCACCACACCCGGCAACCCTTTTGTTTTTTAACACAAGGTCTTAAAGTGTAGTCCATGCTAGTACTGAACTTACTGTGTAGCTCAGGCTGGCCTCAAACAGGGTAGTCATCCTCCCTGAGCCTCCCAAGTGCTGGGACTACAGGCATGCACCACCAGGTTCAAATGAAATCTTAAGTGGTGTCCCAACAGAACAGAACAGAGTAGCGCTACACTGATCTGATTGGAGTGGGTTACAGCCCATCTTCTGCGCCTGTCATGAAGGCCTCATTGGCAGCTCCACACACCCTGGTGCTCTGAAGAACTTGGCAAGTATCCATCTACTCTAATTCCATGATACCTAAGCTGAAGAGTACAGAGAGGCCCACAGAGGCTAGATGAGTTGCCCGAGGTTACATGGTAGAGCCAGCTCTCCCATGCCCCGGGCCAGCAGGACTTTCCCTCCACGGCCTTCCTTGGGGAAATAAGACTAGGGCTACAGGTGGTTGCTGGAGTTGGAGAACATTGCAACAAGGTACATTATGACTTCTAATCTGCTGATCAGCTCAAATCATTTATTGTTAAGCCAAGCTAACTGTTCCCAGGGGTCTAGACCTGAGGGAAGCTCAGAGCGCATTGTCCTTGATGTGGGTCTTCCTGGGCTTGATGTTCATGCGTTTCCAGACCTCAGCTGTGGTGCGGTCTGTTTTGGTGACCCCACTGAAGTCGAACGTAGTGATACGGGGCAGACTGCACAGCACGAACTGCCTGTGGGGAAGACTCACAGGCACAGTTCCCTTCCCCTCTGCCTCCCCCAGTTGCTGCTATCTCCTCTGAATGGAGGGACTGGAGTATGGTTTGTGGGAAGACTGGATTCATCCTGACAGCAAGAAATGCCTCGAGGTCTGCTACTCCCCTTTCAGGTCCACACATAGCAGAAGAATGGTCTGATTTCTTGTCTCCCCTCATCCCTCAGGGGAGCCCAGCTGGACCCCAGCTCCAGGGATGGGACACTTACCTGTACCCCTTTTCTTCCTCTATGGGGTTCCCGTGGAGTGTCAGGCTCCGGAGTCGAGGGAGGACAGCTAGTTTGTTTACCTCCCCCAGGCGCTGGATGCTGTTGCCGTGAAGATAGAGAACACTCAGGTTGAAGAATGTTGTTAGGACCTGTTGGGAGGAACCCAGAAGCCAGGATGGACAGGACCCTGGGTCTCTCCGCCCAGAACTAACTTTGGCAGAGAAGAAACAAAGTTTGAGAACCACTTTGTGGGTGGCTCTGTACTTTCATTTACTTTTAAGGGACACAGAGTCAGGAATATAGTTCAGTGGCACAGCCAGCGCCTGCTCGGCAAGCATGAGGTCCCAAGTTCAATTCCCAGTACAAAAAAGAAAAACAAAAAAATCAAATACGTAAATTTAGGCATTGCCACAGGGCCATCACACTGAAGTAGAACGGTGACCTGATGGGCAAGAGATATGGGCCCTGGGTCCCAGCACTGCTAGGTGACGGTTCTCCTGCCTGCCTCTCCCTGAGCCTCACTATTCGCTGTGATCAAAGCTTTGGTGACAGCAGGAGATAGGAATACAGAGTGTCACACTAGGTGCATAAGAAAAGCTTTCAAGATACTTGAAGTAAGATGACTATACCAGGGCAACAGTCTCCAAGTCATGCCTCAGCCCCTTTCTCTGCCAGCAGGGATCCTGGCAAAAAGGGCCACATTTTGTTTGTTTCTTAAAACTTGAATCGGATTTCTCGGCAAGTAAGGGGCATACTTTTCTACCTACCTCTTCCACAGAACTCGGCACAAGATGGGTACCCAACAGCAGTAGCTACAGTTCTGTTTCTGCTATTGATGTACCAGTTGATTCTCATATTTTTATTTAATCCTTACAAAACCTTGATGCTGACACATTATCCTCATTTTCCAGATGAGGCAGGGTAAGATGGTATGGTTTGGTTTGCAGTAGGGGGATTGAACCCAGGGCCTTTGGAATGAGCTACATCTCTAGCCCTTTTCACTTCCAAACAGGGTCTCCCTAAGTCACTGAGTTGTACAGGCTGGGCTCAAAACTTGTGAACCTCCTGCTTCATCCTCCCGGAGTTCTGCAATTACGGGTATACACCACTATGCCTACGTAAGGCTGAGATTTGGAGAGATTGCCCAAAGTCAGAGTAAGAAGTAAACTCAGGATTTGAACCTGTATCTTTGTGACTCCATAGTTACATGCTTTAGACTGTACTATGCTGCTCCTCTTGGTAAGACATGACAGCAGAGAGGCCAGAGTAATTTCAGGGACCCCCACTCCCACTCCCACCCCACCCCGGACTCCCAGGGCCAGGAACTCACAGGGTCAATGGAAGTCAGGTCATTGAAGGATAGGTCGATCCAGGCCAGGTTCTCTGGGTGCTCCAGCAGCTGTGAAACCACCTGGTTGAAATCTCTCAGGTCACTGAGGACATTGTTATTCAGCCACAGGGACTGGGTCAGTGACTTCCCTGACTTTGAATGCTTCAGTGGTCGCAGCCCTGTCCTTGGCTCCTCACTCATCAGATCTGTGAGAACAAAATGAGGCTTTGCTATGTCATCTTTGCTTTTCTGGCTTTAAAGAGTGGGAAGGAATAGAGCTGGGAGGATAAGTATCCCAAGCTATGGCTAGAGAAGCTGATGGGCCCACAGCACTGTTGTCCCATAGGCTCTAGCAATCAGAGTTAAGTTTGAACCAAGGGCCAAAGACTTGGCATCTCAAGCTCTTGGCTCTGCAGGTCAAATGGTTTGACCATGTCTGTTATGTACCAGAGTCCTCCATATACCTGTCTGATGTGGGAAAGAGGATGAGGGAAGCCCACTCCCATTTTTAGATGAGCAAACTAAAAACCAGAGTTGTCAGACCTGACCCAAGAAGATGTTAACTAAGCAAAGAGGTATAGAAAGGATGAGCAAAGGCACAGAGAGATAAAACAGCATGGGTGTGTGCACATGCCCAGTGCATATTCAAAGGGACAAGGAAAAAAAGACAGGAACCAATCAGTTGTCTTAAGTGCCAGGTGAAGGATCTCTGGCTTTATCCTATAGGTGATGGGAGGCCACCAGTATGTTTAAAGCAAAGGAAATGATTCAGAGGTTTCCTTTGAAAGATCATTCTAAAGCCAGGCGTGGTGGCACACGCCTGTAATTCCAGCACTCAGGAGGCTGGCCTGGGCTACAAAATGGGTTCAAGTCCAGCCTGAACCGCATAGTGAGACCCTGGATTTAGTTCAGTGGCGTAAGTACCTGCCTGGCAGGTGCAAAGTTGTGAGTTTAATCCCCAGTACCAAAAAAAAAAAAAAAAAAAAAAAAGATTCTAAAGCTTCTGTGTAAGTAGGTGGGACCACAAGACCAGCTTGGCTATTGTAGTATCCAGGCAAGAGATGAGAGGGATATACAAGCAACATGACTTGAATGAATATTTAAGGGCAGGGACCAGGGTTATAGCTCAGTGGCCCAGCGCCTGCCTGGCAAGCACAAGGTCATGAGTTCAATCCCCAGTACTAAAAAAATAAAAATATTCAAGGGCAGAAAGAAGGGTATTCAAGGATGGTGCCCAGTGTTTGCTTGTTTGGGTGGCTGGGTAGATTATTAACTGATAATTACAAAACGAAAAGGGCTGGAGATCTAGCTCAGTTGTGTAAGTGCCTGCCTGGCAGGTGTGAGGTGAGTTTGATCCCCAGTATCAAAAAAAAAAAAAAATTACAAAAGGAGAGGCTAGATTGGTAAAGTGATGACTTCAGGCTCAGCTTTGGTGTGTTTTTGAGTTCCTGTAGTACAGAAAAGTGGAGAAGCCACGGAGGCAGTTGGATATGGAAATATGAAGCTCCAAAGACAGACTTGAGAATCATTAATGTAGGGTGCACAAATTAGAAAGATGAGGCTCCTCAAAGTGAGGGTCAAAGAGGAACAGAGGTCCATTAAATAAAATGAGGGCCAACCAGGCGTGGTGGCGCACGCCTTTAATCCCAGCACTCGGGGCTGAGGTAGGCAGAGCATTGTGAGTTCGAGGCCGGCTTGGGCTACAACGCGAGCACAAGGTTGGCCTTAGCTACATAGTGTGACCCTGCCTCAAAAAGCTGGGGCTGGGGGTTTGGCTCAGCAGCTTAAGCGCCTGCCTGGTAGGCGTGAGGTTGTGAGTTTGACCCCCGGTGCCACCAAAAAAAAAAAAAAAATGAGGGCCAGACATGGTGGCTCACAGCTGTCATCCCAGCACTTGGGAGGTGAGGGAAGATTGCTACTAATTGAAGGCCAGCCTGAGCTACATAGCAAGACCCTGCCCCCCGCCCCAAGAAAAAACTTCTAAAGAAAAGTTAATGAGTAATCAGGGAAGGACAGGAAGAACCAAGAGAAGAGTTAAAAAAGTGTTTAGGAATGCTAGGTGTGGTGGTGCTTGCTTGTAATCCTAGCACTCAGGAGGCTGAGGCACTGTGAATTTGAGGCCAGCCTAGGCTACACAGTGAGTTCAAGGACAGCCTGAACTACATAGTGAGACCCTATCTCAAAAAAAAAAAAAAAAAAGGGCGAGAGATATAGCTCAGCAGCAAAGTGCCTGTCTGGCAAGCTCAAGGTCATGAGTTTGATCCTCAGTACCCCTCCCCACAAAAGTTTCTAGAAGTAAGTTTTAGGGAGACAAAGACTGAAAAATACTTTGGTGACTCAAGTTCCTGATTTCTTGACTAGAAACCAGACTGGAGTGAGTTCCACAGTGAATAGAAAGGTAAGAAAATACAGCCAGGTAGCAGTCCCCTCTGAAGGTTTGGCTGAGGAGACACACATGCTTTTTAAAAGCATTGGCACAAGCTCACAATCAGTAGCAGAGCCAGAACATTCACCAGATCTGGCTGGGGTGATTATATTTTTCCGGTGCTCTGAACCATTTGTTTACAATCCAAGGGTGCTTCTGGGGGAAGTATTAAGTGTTTGCCAAAGCGAGCCAGGCTGTCTTCACATACTTGTTCTCGCCTGGACACAGTTCTCAGACCCCTACTCTCAGCTGTAGGGCAGTCAGCATCCACCAGATGGCTCTCTGCCTCAGTCCTTGAGTGAGCAGGACCCACCAGGGCAGAGGAACACTGGGCGTGAACACAGTCCTAAGCTTGTCTCCCTCTCCACCCCTCATGACAACTCTGATGAAACTAAGGCCAAAATAACTTCATGTGAGCTTGCATCCAGTCTGATAGGCAGAGAAACTTGGGATGCCACTAAACATGGGCTGATCCCAAACTCTGGGAGCCACTAGATAAATGGATTTGCCTGAAATGTGAAGCTACTGTAGCAAGGTTGGAGTGGAGTGTCCAGACTGCTGTAAGTTCTTGGTCCCTTCAGAGTCCACCAAAGTGCTAGATTTTCTGAAGATCCAGTAAAAGCTTCCTTGTTTAAACTGGGTATAGTAACACAGGCCTGTAATCCCAGCACTTTAGGATACTGAGGCAGGAGGCTCACAAGTTCAAGACCAGAATAGGGAACTTAGTGAGACCCTGTCTCAAATAAAAAGGGGTAGGAATGTAGCTCAGTGCAAAGGCCCTGGGTTCAATCCTCAGTACTACCAGAAAAAAAAAAATTCCTTGTTCAGAGCAGGCCAAGACAAGTTTGGAAACCAGACCACAAATACCAACAGTTACAGAACTGGGAAGTTCCAGGACTGGGAAAAACCATCGTGTCTTCTCATCTCTGAAAGGCTGCCATGCAGCTTCTTCCATGTATTCCCAGAAGCAGATGTCAGTTTGATATAAAGAATCTCCTGTCATAAGCCGGGCATGGTGGCATACACCTTTAATCCCAGCACTCGGGAGGCTGAGGTAGGAGGAGCATTGTGAGTTTGAGGCCACCTTGGGCTACAACGTGAGCGCAAGGCCGGCCTGAACTACATAGTGGGACCTTGTCTCAAAAAACTAGGGCTAGGAGTTTGGCTCAGTGGCTTAAGTGCCTGTCTGGCAGACATGAGGTTTTGAGTTCGATCCCAGGTGCCACCAAAAAAAAAAGGGGGTAGGAATGTAGCTCAGTGCAAAGGCCCTCTTGTCATCAACCCCATAATGGAAGCTGGTGTGTATGGTGGGGGACATCCTTAACACTAGGTTTGCGAGTAGAAGCTAGGGACTGTGGGTTATACATGGAATCAGACCATGCTTGGTGAGATTCCCTAAGCTTTTGCTTTGTCAAGTAGCAAAAATTAAATGCTTTCTAAAGCCACTAACACTTCAGAGTCTATGACCTATCTTGATTAGTTCAGCAAATAGTTTCCAAATACCCGCAAATTCTATCCTGTCCTTTGATCCTACTGATATTTCCAAAGCTCTGAGGAACTGAAGAGACTCTGGCCTTTGGAAACGGATATGCCTCTTTCCCCCCATCCCTTAACACACACTTAGCAAGGAGCACAATGCCTGTGTGTGTGTATACACGTGTATCTATATATACATCAGTGCTTAATAGTAGGTGCTCAGGCTGGGCATGGTGGCGCACGCTTGTAATCCCAGCACTTGGGAGGCTGAGGCAGGAGGATCATTGCAAGTTCGAGACCAGCCTGGGCTACAAAGTGAGCTCAAGGCCAGCCTGAACTGCATAGTGAGACCTTGTCTCAAAAAAAAAAAAAAAAAAAAAAATAGGTGCTCAGTAAACACTGAAGTATTGAATGAAGGACAAGACCTGTGTATAGATTCTGGGTTGTAGAGATATCCCAAGTTTTTTTGTTTGTTTGTTTTTGTTTTTGAGATAGGATCTCACTCTAATTCAGGCTAGCCTTGAACTCACTATGTAGCCCAGGTTAGCCTCCAACTCACAGTGATCCTTCTGCCTCAGCCTCCTGAGTGCTGTGATTACAAGTGTGCACCACCATCCCTCGCTGAGATGCCCATGGTAGTAGTAGCTCATCTCTCATTCTGAGGAATCCAGAGAGAAGAGCTACATAGCCTCCTTCGGAGCTGGGAATTTCCACAATGAGGAGGAGCTCTACTCCCTGCTGCACTTGTCAATTCAGCTGCCTTGCACATAGCTATTACTGCATCTAAGCCCCTTGTGAAACATGGGCTACATCAATCAGAAGTGATGCGGTCACAATAGGTGTGCATGTGCTCAGGAGACATCAGACATGAGTTACAACTGTGGCTGATGCTAACCTAAGTAGTGCTTAAACCCAAGCCAAGGCTAGTAGCATTTCTCAGCTTCCTGAGCTTAGTAGCTTCAGCTGCCCAACAGAGAACAAAGCCCAGTAATCAGCCTAGGATAGTGGGTATGACCATGTGTTCTGTGAGGACTGGTGGTAAAAAAGCCAGGAATGGCAGAAGCTGGGAAGAACCACTGTCCCCTCAAGACCCACATTGCAGAGAATCTGGCCTGTGTGCCCTCCGAAGGGGTGTTAGCTGCCCATTTATAAAGACTGATAAAAGGGGAGTGAGTGTGGGCAGTGCTAGAAACTGCATGACTGGAATGGATGCCAGAAATTTGTCAATAAATATTTAAACTGGAAGCCGGGCGTGGTGGCGCACGCTTTTAATCCCAGCACTCGGGAGGCTGAGGTAGGCGGAGTGTTGTGAGTTTGAGGCCGGCCTGGGCTACAACACTAGCACAAGGCCGACCTAAGCTACACAGTGTGACCCTGCCTCAAAAAACCAGGGCTGGGAGTTTGGCTCAGTGGCTTAAGCACCTGCCCTGGCAGGCGCGAGGTTGTGACTTCAATCCCCAGTACCGCCAAAAAAAAAAAAAAAAAAAAAAAAAATTTAAGCTGGAAACATATTAGCTTGTTAGTAAGAAGCCCTTTCATGTTTACCAGTGATCAGAACAGATGTGTGTTCCCAGAGGAGAGAGTCCTGCCTATTTGCTGGAATTCTGCAGTAGCCTGTACTTTCTGCTCACTAGTTTCTCCCTCTTCTCAGGTAAAAACAATAAAAAAACTGTTGGCTAGTAGATTGATGTCCCAGTTCTCTTTTCTTTTCTTTCTTTTTTTTTTTTTTTTTTCCCCTCTCTGCACTAGGGATTAAACTCAGGCAATGCTACATACCCAGTTGTTTTTATTTTGAGACAGGGTTGCCTAAGCCTCCCAAGTAGTTGAAACTACAGTCATGTGCTATCATACCCAGCTGCCTTTTTTGGGGGGGATGAGGAAGGACTGGGAATTGAACCCAGGACCTTTGCATTGGGCTATATTCCCCAAGCTTTTATTTTATTTTGTTTTTTATTTTATTTTTTTGGGGGGACCAGGGATTGAACTCACAACCTCGCGCCTGTCAGACAGGCGCTTAAGTCACTGAGCTAAACTCCCGGCCCTGGTTTTTTGAGGCAGGGTTGCACTATGTAGCTCAGGTCGGCCTTGTGATCGTGTTGTAGCCCAAGGTGGCCTTGAACTCACAATGCTCCTCCTTCCTCAGCCTCCCGAGTGCTAGGATTAAAGGCGTGTGCCACCATGCCCGGCTCTCTCCAAGCTTTTAAAATTTAAATTTTTTGTGTTTTGTTTCATTGTCTTGAGACAGGGCCTTTCTCTGTAGTTCAGGCTGGCTTTGAACTCACTATGTAGCCCAGACTGGCCTCAAATTCCTGGCAATACTCCTATTTCAGCCTCTTATGTGCTGGGATTACAGGCATCCACCCCCATTCCCTGCTGTTACGCTTCTTTTATTTATTTATTTATTTACTTACTTATTTATTTAATTTTTTGTTGCAGCACCAGGGATTGAACTCACAACCTCGCACCTGCCAGACAGGCACTTAAACCACTAAGCCAAACTCCCGGCCCTAGTTTTTT